>JAODAL010039594.1:0-37836 GCA_025379985.1 Phyllomedusa bahiana | reverse complement strand
GGGGAAATGGGAAAATGTGGGCGTCTTTTGCGCAGCGGCAAACAACTGCGCCCCCCTTTTTACGGGGCAGGGGTTTGGCCCGCCATAGGCGAACGCCTACCTTGGCCTTCCCGTCGCCCCGACCCTGGTCGGGGGGTTACATTCGAAATTGGGGGTTTTGGGGGGTACGAAACATTTGCAAGGTGGAAGGCAATTTTTAAAATACCCCTAAAATATCAAAAAAAGTATTAGCCCCCTTTACTTTCCCTATCATAAAAGGGGTCAAATTTTCCCCCATCTCAAAACACCCATCTTACATCAAATTTCCCTCAAGGCAGGGGAAGGGGAATTAAAGGGTTTTGCCCCAGCCCAGTTTGGGGTAGGAAAAAAGGGAAGTTTGGGAAAGAAAAAACCCCAAAGAATATTGACAAAAATTTGGGAGGATTTTGGGGATGTTTTCCCTTTGCTTTTCCCTTTGATGCTTCATCAAAAAATTGTTTGAATCATTGGCGAAACGCATGGTCCCAGCCCTTTTCAAGCTAATGGAAGTCAAAACAAAATTTTAAAAATTATGGTTTAAATTTGCGCAAAACCTTTATTCACCAATGTTTTTGAAAACATTTTTTTGTATTTGAAGGGGGAATTTTTGTTTAAATTTTCACATTACTTTTTTGTGGGCGACAAAACTTTTGTTTTGCCAAAATTAAACCTTTCTGTGTTCCTTAAATGTTTAAATATTTAAAGCGGGAAGAAATTTTTTATTTTGTTAAAAAAAAATCATTTGGGGGGGTTTTTACCCTTTCAAAATGGGGTCTTTCCTAAAACCAATGGATAAATTTTAAGTAAAGGTTTTTTAAGTTTTGGTTTTCAAAAACATGGTTTAAGGACAGAACTTCTGTCGGGGGAAATTTTTGACTGTAAGCATTTTATTTGGGGAAAATTTAAAAGTGGATCTTCCATGGTTTTGGGTTCACCCCTTTAAAGCACCATACGTCATGAAAGTGTGTGGTATTTTTGAGTTAAATTTTAATATCATGGTTAAATCCCCCGTCCGTGGCCTGGACCACAAAAGTGTGTGGGGCTCGGGCGGGGGTGTCACTTGGCCCTTGAAACCTGTTTGCTGTGGCTCTGGCTTGCAGAAATCACTTACCTCCCCGGGATCCGGGGAGTCCCCATCCTCTTGGTTTTCCCTTGGTGTCCAGTCCGTGCACGTGCTTTTTTTTTGTGCCTTAGAGTGCTGCGGGATATTTTATTGTGTTTGCTTTAGTTTTTGCTGCCCCCAACAGTTTTGCCCCTAATGTTTTTTTTTTAAAAAACGGATGTGCAAACCAGATTTTGATTTTCACTTTTTTATAGGGGGAAAGTGGAAAGCCCCCAGCTTGGATTTTGCACTCCCCCCTTCTGAAACAGGTTTTTTTAATCCGATCAGGTTATAGCAGGAACCTTGTAAGGCTATGTTCACATGGCGTAATTGCAGGGCGTACAGTACGCCCCGCAATTTTGCCAGGTGTTTGGGAGTTGCGCTGATCGGCGCGTACTCCCCCGGGCCCCCATAGACTGTGGGTTTATTTCCGCCCATAGAATGTCAATTTTTCCCCCGTGGACAATACAATGTATTACCATAGGGTTTGGGTGTTTCGGCGCGCTTTCTCGCTCGTTTTAGAGTAAAAATTTGGGACAAAAATTACGCGAAAAAATTTCCCCCGGTGTGAAATTTCCTTTTAAACCCTTTAAGTGTGGAGTTCTGAACAGACATTTGACAGGGTTTTGTATGTAGCTTGGTTCCCACCTGAATTGGGGGGACCTTTTTCCGCGGTAGGTGGGGATTTGCAGTTTTGATAAAAAATTTTTACAATAAGAACCTCAAGTTTTTTTAAAATTTTGCCCCCAACAAGTGGGGCACCTATTTAATTTTATGCTTCAAAATAGTGGTTTAGGGGATTATTATTGTCAATTTTATTTGTCACCACAGGTGAATTGAAAAAAAAGCCAAAAAAATTTTGTTTTATACGAATTTCATAAAGATACGTGTTTTTTGGGCTTTGGGGCACTACCCGGGGTTTGGGTTTCATTGAGGGCGCTTGCACTTTAAAAACTGAAAACAGCAATTTTTTTTTGTCAAACCCAGGTGAATTTAAAGGGGCCAAAATTTTTTGTTTATGAAAACATAACAGATATGGTTTTTTTTACTTTGGCGCAACCGGGTTTATTTATTGGGCAGCTTGCCCCTTTAAAACTGAATTTCAGGGAAAATTTTTTTTTTTACCACAGGTGAATTGAAAGGTGCCCCAAAAAATCTTGTATTTTTCGAAAACATAACAGATATGTTTTTTTTTTTACTTTTGGGCGGGACCCAAAAGCTTTGTTATGAGGCAGCTTGCATTAAATTTTAAAACCAGCAATTTTATAGTTTACCACAGGTGAATTGGGAAAAGGGGCCAAAAATATCTTGTATTTTTTTACGAAAAATAAAAGTTCGTGTTTTTTTTTCCCTTTTGGGCACTTTCAGCTTTTTTTCATTGAGGGGAGCTCGCACTTAGATTTGAATCCAACAAAATTTTTTAGTACCCACAGGTGAATTGAAAAGGGGAAAAAAAATTTTTGTATTATACGAAAAACATAACAGATAGTGTTTTTTTACTTTGGCGCCCCAGCTTTGTTATTTTAGGAGTTGCACTTAAAATTTTAATCCCGCAAATTTTTTAGTCACCCGGGGGAATTGAAAGGTGCCCCAAAAAATCTTGTATTTTTGAATTTCATAACAAAATACGTGTTTTTTGACTTTGGCGCACTAAAGCTTTTTTTCATTGAGGCAGCTTGCACTTAATTTGGAAAACCTGCAATTTTAAGTCACCAAGGTGAATTGAAAGGTGCCAAAAATATCCCTTTTATTATACGGAATTTCATAACAGATTTCGTGTTTTTTGGGCTTTGGGCATACACTTTGTTCTTGAGGCGCTTTCACTTAAAAATTTTTTACACCTTTTTTAGTCACCACAGGTTTAATTTTAGGTGCCCAAAAAAAACCTTTTTTATTACCCAAAAACATTTCAAATACGTGTTTTTTTAAATTTGGCGCAAGGCCCCCGCTTTGTTGATAGAAAAACTAATTTGGGAGTTATATTTGAATCCAGCAATTTTTTTTTTTGGTTTGAGGGATTTGAGAATAGCTGTGATTTGCCTTTCTTTTAATAAGAGACCCCCCAAAACTCTTCCATACCTTCTAAAAATTTTTTATATTTCTAAACATGGACCCGAAATTAAAGGTGGAAAGCGAGCAAAGGGGGGGGTGGGGGCCCATGGGGGGGTAGAGGTACGAGAGAAGGTGCTTTTTTCCCGTGCTGGCGACAACAGGGAATGCCGCGGATCGTTCAGTTGCGGACCTTTCAGGCCTGTCATTGCGGGGGCCGGGCCCTGTGAATTTCAGAACCCGAACAGCGTGGGCCAACCCGCCCTTCATTTGGTTTAAATGAACCTGCTTCCGCATCTTACCCCCTCGTCCCCCCCGGGTCACGGCTCCCAAAAGTCGTCACAGCATCCCCAAAGCATCCCGCCCAAACATGAACCCCCACCCCAAAGTCAACTCGTGTACCCCCCACTGGGGAAAAAACCCCCTTTTTCTGAAGCCCTCTTTGATGAAAAAAATGCGGTTGGGGTCAGAAGGAATTTTAAAAAAGTTTCAAAAAGGGCCAAAAGAGAAAAATTTTCTTTCTCTGACCCCCCAAAGAAAAATGACCCAATCAGGGGGAGGAAAAGGGAAAGCCGGTAAAATGGGCCAAAACCCCCCGGGGCCTGTCGGAAACCCTTTGGGCAGTCCCTCTTGCTTGAAACCCGCAGCTCCGGATGCAAAATGTCAGGACGACAAAGTAAATTTGGTTAAAGGAAGGGATGATGACGCCCTTTGGGGATCCAACGGTTTTTTTCTGCAGAATTTGTTTGGGCGAAGCTTCATCAGGGACGAGGAGGAAGACGATGGGGAAATTTGGTCATGGGTTTCCCGCCTCAAAAAGGGGAAATTAGGGGGTCGCAGAAGCCCCGCGGGATATGATTCCGCCCCCCCACGGGCAGGAAAAACCCCCGCTCCTCGCTTATCGCCGCCCAAAAAGGCCCAAACCCTTTCTAAAAGCCTGTGCCTTTCCTTTGACCAAGCCCCCTGTTTCCCCCACGATTTTCTTTTTGCCCGCCTATGCCTTTAAACGCATAAGTAGGGGCCAGAACCTTAGGGGGGGTTTAACCCCCACTAAATTTCTGTCACATGCAGCGAATGCATGGGGTTGAAAGGGAGGAAAAACCTTTTGGAAAAAAAAAGGCCGACCAAACGCCGGGCCCCCCAACCACTGTCACCCCCTCTGTCCTCCCCCTCCCCTCCCCGCCACCCCCAAAGGGCTTTTCCCCCAGCCCCCATGTCTCACAGAGTCATGATCGGGGATAGCCTTCCCCCCTTTCGCCCGAGAAAACCAGCAAAACCCAGAGACCCATCCTACCCCTTCTCCTTCCGCCAGTTTGACCCTGCAGGCCCGTACAGGGGGCCTTCCCTAGCAGCCACCCCTTTTCTTTTTCCTTTTTTGGGGGAGCAAAAGGGAAACACTTTAACCCAAAACACCCCAAACCAAAAGCCTGAATGTCGGCAATTGCCGGGCTTTTGGGCCTTGGGAAATTTTTGCCTTTTCTGTCTGGGGGACCCCAAGGGGTTTCCCGCCACTCAGGCCCCTGCCTGCCCCCCCAAAACCAAAGATCCCGGGAGCAGCATTTCTTTGCCAAAAAAGCCCCCCCCTGCCCTGGCCACCCCACGGGGAAATCAAAAATTTTAAAAGGGCGTTGTTGCATTTTTGGGGCCGGAAAACCCACCCTGACCCCCCGGGAACACATGGCCCCTAGAAAAGCAGGGCCCAAAAGGCCGCTATATTTTTTGGTGACCTCACGGGGTGGCGGGGTGGATGCTTTTAGGGGTGCGGTGGCTCCCCCGGCTCGGGGAAGCCCATCTTAAAAACCCGGCAGGGATGGTGCAGGGTTTTTTTTCCCCCAAAAGGCCTCGGGGTGGCATCACGGGGCCCAGAAAAAAACCAAAGGCCGTGTTGAAAATTAATTTTTCCCTTGGGGGGCCCCTTTCCACAAAAAGGGTCAGGGTTTGGCCCGGCTCCCCCGCAACGAGACCCGAGCTTTGGCCCTGGGTGCCAAAACCTTTGTGCCCGGAAAAGGTGGTTGCGAAAAACGGGCAAAAATTTCTGCTGGCCCCCCCCTTTGTTTTGGTAGACTGGGACCCACTTCCCTTGCCTGGCACATGTCATGCCCCTTGTCGTCCAAAAAATTTTCAAAAGGGGCTCCCGGGGTCTGGACTCCCTTTGCTGGGGGAAGGCCCCCAAAGTTTTAAGTTCGCTCTTCCCGCCTTTCGCACCCTGCTTTCGCCCCCCGCCGGGGCTGCTTTGCAGCTACTGGCCTCCCCCGCAACCCCCTCATTGTTGCGTGGGCCAACACGCGGGGAATTCCCAAACCCCCCCAAATTTTGCTCCACGATTGGGCAGCGCGCAACCCCCATTACGCAGTACGAAGGACAAAAAGGGCCCTAAACAAGCAGCGGTGTGGACCCGGGGGGGGTGTTGACCCCAACCGAGAGTGGAGGCGGGTGAAAGAGCTCTGAAACCTTCCCTTGCCATTTTTGAAGAACCCAAACCAAAAAAGGGTTTCCAGGGGGAAAAACCCCCTTGCCCAGAAAGACCCTTTTTTGGGGGGAATCTTAGTTCGGGAAACCCTTTCTTTGGGACACTCTAAAACAACAGGTCCCCCCAGCGAGGGAGGGGGAAACGGACACAAAATGGGGACCGGAGCCTTTCTCTCCGTCAAACCCAAAAGGGCCCGAAAATTTTTTCCCCTTTTCCCAATCGGCCCTTCATTAGGAAAGGGGTTGGGGGTCCAGAGCTGGGTGAAAAGGTGGGCCACAGCTTCAGGTGCATCATTTTCAGGCAAGTCAGGGCCCCGGGTGTTTAAGCTGTGCCGGAGGGAGGGGGAGGAGGGGAGGGGGAAGGAGGAGGGGGGTTTCCTAAACCCCGGACATTACCGCCCCCCCCCTCCCTTTGGGAAAAAGGGGTTTGGGCCCCGCGAATTTGAGGCCGGAGGGGGAAAGATGGAGGAAACAGTTTGCTAGGCCCCCCCAAACCCAGAGGTTTGGGGAAATTTCAAGGCTCCTCTTCAAGGGTGCTTGGGGGGCCTCCATTCCCCCAAACATGTTTCCTGGGCTTTAAGGCCTTTCAAAATGAAAAACAGTTACGGGGTGGCCACCCCCTGGACCCCCGGTAAAAAACAAAACCCCGGGCACTTCCTTCCCACCCCCCCCAAAAAAAGAAGATTTAAAAAATTCGGGGAAAAGGAGACCTTGCTGATTGTTAAAACGGGGAACATTGTTTGCGTCTGTTTTAAAAATTTCCCCAAATTTTAAACGGTGGAAAAACATCAGCCCGTGACAGCGGATTGGCCAAAAGGCTTTAAGTGGCAGTAGCAGAAGGGGGAAGGTGGCAGAAGCCTAAGGGGTTTAAACCCTGGCAATCTTTGTTTACCACCTAAACCAACGCAGGGAAAATGCGGGCCACATCCAACCCCAAAAGGCCCAAAGGGTTTTAAACCCCCATGGTCACGACTATCTGCGTCCAACCCCGGGTTGTTTTTTTTAAAATTTTTTTCCGGCCCCCCCCAATAGATTTCCGGGTACCCCAAAAGGGACGGCCCACCCGGGCCCGGGCACCCCCAATAGGGGGTTTTTGGGGTCCTGCCCACAGCCAGCGCATATCTGGGGGAACCTTCGCACAGCTGGAGGAGTCTTTAAACAGAAAAACCCAATCCGGCTTTCCACAATAATGTGGATCGTTTACTTTTACCAAGATGAATCAGGAAATGGATCTCTAATAAATTTTTGGGGCCCCAAATTTGCCAAAGGTCACCAAATTATTTTCCCCGGGGTTCTACTTACTTCCCCTCTTTAAAAACAAAAAATTGGTCCTTTTTGAAAAATTTTTTTTAAAAAAGATCATTTTTACTGCAATTTTTTTTTCCCTTTTTTCCCAAAAATTCTTTTTGGGGTTTTGCTGTGGGGAAAACCCCAAAAAAGGCCCCCAGGGTTTTCATAAAAAACACCGTATTCCATTTACCATCTTATCTTTAGAATTTTTCCCGCCTTGTCAATGGTTTTGAGGCATTTTGGCTTTTGAGATAAAAGTTTAAAAATTATGGTCCTTTGGAACAGAAATGGGGTTTTTAAAAGGGTTGCACCCCCTCCCCCCCAAAATTTTTTAAATAGTGGCTGAGAAGTCCATATTTATAATTTTTTGGGGTAAATTTTAGTGGGGAGATACGGGCAATAATCATGGCCCTTTGGGAAACAAAAAATTGTTTTTTTAAAGGGGCCCATTCTCCCTCAAAAATTTTTTAATAGTGGCTGAGAAGTCATATTTAAAATTTTTTTTGGGGCCCTTGTAGCTGTTGGAATACGCAAAAATCGGGCCCCTTTGGAACAAAAAATGTGGCTTAATGGGGCATTTCCCCTCACAATTTTTAACAGGGGCCCCTTGAGAAGTCATTTTTAAAATTTTTTGGGGGTCAGGCTGCTTTGAAATGAAAGCAATATTTACAGGTCCTATTTAAAAAAAGGTTGCTTCAAAACAGACATTTGTTCTTCAAAATTGTCCAACGGGGGCTCAAGGGCCCATGTTTTTGAATTTTTTGGGGGAAATTTTTGCTTTGAAATGCGGGCATATACAGGCCCCTATTAAAAAAATTTTTTGTTTCTAACAGCCTTTTTGTTTTTTCCAATTGTCAAGAGGGGTTTAAAGGGGTGTGGGGGGCTGTCAAAAACCCGGAATAGGTAGGAAAACTTTTTAATAGCCCAAAAATTTTGAAAAAAGACTTGTTTTTGAAGATTTTTAACAAGCATAAAACCCCTTTAATTTGAAAAACCCCTTTAAAACCAATTTTAAAAAAAAGAGAAAAAAAGGGCCCCTTTGGTGGGATTTTTTTCCTTTTTAAAAAATGTTTTTTCTAAAAATTAAACACTAAAAAAAATTTGAAATGTTCAAAAAAAACTGGAAAAAATAATTTCTCTAAATTTGTAAAAGGGGAGGTACGGGAAAAACTTGCCCAAATTTGTATTTTTATTCAGAGGACGTGGAGAATGGAGCAAGGACAGAACAAAGTAAGAGACAATTTCCCCCCAGCACGTTAAAGTAAAAAAAAGGGAAAAAAAGAATCCCAAGAAAAAGGGCACCTGGGGGGGAACAGGAGCTTTAAACCACCAGAAATTTCCCAAGGACCTCAATTGGTCCGACTCATACGGAGGGGAAAAGGCCTCCCCGGACGGGGGACAGAAATTTTGTCCAGTAAAAACTAAAAGGGTGGTTAAAAAGACTCCTTTTTCCCGGGCACTTTTTTAATCTGTGGTCAAAAGGTTTAATGGGTCCAATTTCTTCTGGGTACGGGGGACAGATTTTAGTTAATGTCCATTTTAAAACTAAAATTTGGTGGTTCAAAGACCCCTTTTTCCCCGGCCCTTTTTTTTAATTTTGGGGGGCCCGGAAGGGTTTAATGGCCCAATCCCGCGGTCCGGGACGGGGTATAGTCAATGTGGGGTTTTTCAACTAAAATTGTTTTTAAAAAGACTCCTTTTTTCCCGGGGATTTTTTTAAATTTCGGGGGTCATCCCAGGTTTGGGGTTTCATGTTTGTCCCCCAAAGGACAGGTTTAGCCCCAATGCCAGTGAAATAAAAGGTGGTTAAAAGATTTCCTTTTTCCCCCGGCACTTTTGAATCTGTGGGTCGGGGCCCAGGTTTAATGGTCATTCTCCCGGCCCAGGACAGATAAAAAAGGCCCCCAATTTTTGGGTCCAGTTTCAACAAAATGTGGTTAAAAGGACCCCCTTTTTCCGGCATTTTTTAAAATTCAAAGGGGTAGGCGGGTTGGGGGCTCATGCTGTGGCCCAGGACAGGGATATTCAATGTCCAGTTCAAGTAAGATGATGGTTCAAATCATACTGCCTTCTGGCACTTTTTAATTTGTGGGTGATGCAGGTTTAAGGGTCATGCTGTGGTACAAGACAGGGATAGTGAATGGTTGTTGATGATTTTTTTTCTGTGGCTTTTATAACCTAAGTGTGTTGCCTAAGATGTAGCACGTATCCATTTGACTGTTGTGGATGTTAATTCCAGCTTCTCCAGCCCTGTTTTGGTGTAAGAATGAAGGTGTTGTTGCTCTCCCATAGACTTTAATGGTCATCGCTCATAATCGACTGCTCACTATCGACTATCTTGTCGATGATGGTCGACTATCGACCATCGACCGATGTTGATGGTCAACGTAATCGCTCAACACTATTCAAAACGGATGTGCTAACCAGATTTTGTATTTTGACTGTTTGTATGGGGAAGTGGTAGTCCCCAGCTTGGATTATGTACTTCGCCCACCTGCACAGGTTTTTTACTCAGATCAGGTTTATAGCAGGAACCTTCTAACTTTGAAGTGTGGAGGTCTGAACAGACACCTATAGAGGTAGTATGTAGTATAGATTCTCACCTGAATTGGGGTCACCTTGCCGTGGTAGGTGGGCTTTCAAAGTTTTGGTCAAAAATGTACACCAAGAACCTCAAATTTTTTCATATATTTCATATAAGCAGAAATGCTGTTCCAAAAATTATGTCCCCTGTGACTGTTTTTTAGTGTTTCTAGAGGGCTACTGATATTGTATTGTGTTTGAGTGCTCCCCCTAGGGGGGCACTCGCGGGTCTACTCTGTATTTAAAGGGACAGTGTCCCAATTTCCTGATCTGTGACCTGTGACTCCTGGCTACTTAAATAACTTACTACCCTTCTGGTCAGTTCATTGGTGTCCATCCTTAAATCTTGCAGCGCACATGTTCCCTGCTGTTCCTGACGTGTTCATCTGTTATTGTCTGCTGTTATCTACTGCTGTATCAAATCCGTTACCTGCCTGGGACTCTGTTCCCTGTCTATGGGTATACTCTGCTGTGACCTGTCACCACTACGCATGTCCAGTGTCCTGTCCTGCACTTTGGTTATACCATCTACGCTTGCAGTGGCCTAGAGGATCCGCATACCCAGCATTTCTAACCACCTGCATTAGTAAACGTGACAGTTTTCATGATATTTCAGTGGAAACTGTTAAAGAGTAACTCAGCACAGCGAATTAAATGCCTCAATATGGGATCGCTGATACTTGGGGAGCCCATCATACAGCAGTCTCTTCCAAACTAACTCAGAAGTAAAAAGATTTCCCATGGCAATTGTGCCGAAATGCCCAAAAAAAACTGCCATACATGCCTCAGTGTCCGCAGACATGCGAAGTCCCGGAGTGGCAATCTACCCAACCGGGCAGATTCCCAGTGGGCCACCAGGGTCTGGGTTTCTGCGCCAGCTCAGAGCGCCCACTGGTGGGGGAGGTAGGATGGTGATTGTCCCCATGGGCCACAAGTTCCGGTGCAGATTATCAACTGTATGTGTGCCTGCATATAATTGAAAATTATAATGGGGTAAGGAGAGATATGCTCTTTGCCCCGCTGATCAGTGGCATAGCTACAGGGGTCGCGATTGCACTTGCAACCGGGCTCCTGAGCCAGGAGGGACAAAATGCCCCTCCCACCCACGCAGCTGCATCACTGGGCCACATAGACCTAGCGAAGCAGCTGCTCAGCCAGAACAGCTGAGATACTCTGATCCTGGCTGCTCAGACGTCTAGATGCTGCGGGGCAGGTGGCGTGATATGATAATGTCATTGCGCCGCCTGCTCCGCTGTTTGTTCTAGGCCAGAAGCCTATGGCTAGGCTTATGACCTAGTAGATGCTGGAGTCCTGGAGCAGGTGGCTTGATGATGTCACAACGCTTGTTCCGGACTCAAGAGGATTTTAACTGGGGAACTGGGACAGGTATTCATTTAGTTTTTCTAAGGATAAGGATACCTGTATACCTACCTATCGACCTGGGTGGCTGTATATACCTGCCTACTGACTGGAGGCATTATGGACCTATCTATCTACTGGCAGGGCATATATACCTACCTATGTATCTACCTATTGGGACCCTATATACCTACCTATTAAAGGAGGCCTTGTAAATATATCTACCTATTGGGGATACCTACTTACCTACCTACTGGAGAACCTTCAAACCTACCTACTGTAGGAGCTTGTATTCACATCTACCTGCTGGGAGACCCTATATACCTAAGCACTAGAAGGGACCCTATATAGATACCTACCTACTAGAGAACCTAGATAACTACATAGTTGATGGGTGGCCTCTATACCTACTTATCTACTGGGGGACCTGTATACCTACCTACCTACCTACCTACCAACCTAGGTATTGGAAGGCCTTGATACCGATATATGTTGTATTTATCTTTTATCCCTACCTACTTAATAATGGGCTGTTATACCAACCTACTTCCTTGAGTATATACATACCTTCCTATTTACTGGGGGAGGGAGGTGGCTGTATACCTAACTACCTACTGTGGGCCTTATCTTTCTACTAAATGATGGGACCTATATAACTACCTACTTAAGCGGGAAGCTATATAACTATCTGTCTAACTGGGGTCTAACTATCTGCCTACCTATTTTATTTTTTGTCTACTTACAATGTAGGGACACAAAATAAGACAGAAACTAGGTGCTCAAATAAAAGCCTTATAGCTTCCCATAGCTACTTTTACTGTTAGGGGCGCAAGAAGGTCATTATCACTATTTAGAGTGGTATGGATGGGGACTTTGTGCAAAGGTGTAGGGAATAGGTAAAGAGGTGCTGGAAAAGTAAAGAAATCTAAGATATTTGTGTGGGACAAGTCATGCCTGGGGGAAGTCATCATGGAGGTCTGGGTCGGATTGGGAAGGAAAGGAAAAGAGAACAACTCCCATCAAAGAAGATGTCTCCTGCGAGTCTCCGATGTCAGGGATTATTTTGCTTCTGTGTTGGCTCAGTGCTGTAGTCACTGTCATGTGGTGGTGACTTGACCACCGGTGATCAGTGATTGCAGGTGATCTGACCCCTCTGTATTCAGTATGGGTGTATTGTAGGTTATATTGGCACTTCTATAGTATCAGCATACACTTGTCCCTGATTGTAAAGTGAGAGCACTACTGTCTTTGACCCTGTGGTTAGGAGTTTCTCTACAGCACTTTTACTTTCTTGTTTGTGTTTATATTGTCATTTATTTTAGAAAGTGGCGAGGTACTTGACCTGGCGAAAATTTGGACATTACACTGTGGACAGTGTATGTGGGCTGGTGGGAGTTTTGTGCCAGTGCTGCTCCTTTCTTTGCCCCATTAACCCTTGAGGATGCCACTTCGGTGGTGAAACATGTCAGGTGGCAGTGATATTATTTTAGGTTTCAGGCAGCGTGCACCTTATACAAGTGTTACTGCAGGCACTATAGGATATACTTATCATTATCAAGATTTAGGGTCATTAGCACAGCAAAGTCTATCTATTTTAATTAGTTGCCTTTTGGCAAATTGTATTTTCAATTAGCAACCATCCAGTCACTAATAAGGAATGTTGAATTATAGGGCTGCTTTTTAGTCCCAGTCCAGCCCTGGACATGCCCATACAAAAGAAGCTTTTTTAGCATTTTGTGTGTTAATGCTACCCTTTTGCCACTAGATGGCGGCGTTGTACTATTTTTTGATGCATGATATTTGTAGACACAGTTTCTGCTATAGCTGATAAAAATTTTAGATAATCTTTAATTAATTTGATACTTTTTTAAAATATTTTTTCTACTTTACACCAGTAGTTAGTGCAGGGGATTACTTTTTTATTAGGTTAAAACATTATTAGACACATAAATGTTTTCTGACCTATATAAATGTTATGAGAACTATAACTAACTACAACTAAATGTGCTGACTTTTCTCAAAAGTGAACATTCATTAAACTTGTCCTTAGCGATGTCCTGTGATCACAGTAACTGTACAACTACACTAGGGGATAATGTGGTCACATGAAGGCAGCCAAAACCACACTTATTCCGGGGCAGCATTGTGTACAAGCAGCTGCAAATTAGCCCCTTAAGCTGAACGACTGAAAAGTAGTTAATGACCAGAACATTTTTTTAGTTTTTGCCTCCTTGCGTTTCAACAGTTGTAACTTTTTATTTTTTCAATGACGCAGTTGTATGAGGCCTCGTTTTATTCTAGACAAGTAGTACTTTATGGGGGAATAGTTTAAGTTCACTTATAAATAATTGCAGAATTTAAAAAAAAAAATGTTTTTGTTTTTTAATTTTTTTTTACACCATTCACATTTCACACTTAATAACTTACTAGATTAATTTTACAGGTTATTCCGGTCGTGTGGATACCTAATATGTGTAGGTTTTTTTGTGTGTGTAATGTATGCACAATTATTTTTTATTAAATATTATTTTTATTTATTTATTTATTTTTTTCATTTTTTTACTTTTTCTGTTTTTTCTTTTTCCTTTTTTTTAAAAAAAACTCTCCTGACGGGAGAACTGTTTTACATTTTTTTTTTTACACTTAGTAATGTATTAGCATATTAGTATATGCTAATACATTATAATCTGTGTCAGTCTGACACAGGCAGTGATCAGGACAGTCTGTCCTGGTCACTGGCTTGATTCACAGACAGCTCTGGGGCTACTCTAGGTCCCCAGGACTCCCGGTGCTTGCAGGAGCTGCGCTGGGATCAGGGCTGTGCAGTAAAGCCCCGATCTCAGCGCAGCTGCAGCGCCCGGGCGCCGTAAACTCAAAAATCTGCAGTGATGTCTCAAGACATCGCTGCAGACGAACGACCTGCACCAGCCGACGTCTAAAGTCGGTGGGCAGTCGTTAAGGAGTTAACGGAGTTTTCTCGCTACAAAGAACATATATCAAATGATGGGGACAGTAAAAATAAGCACTTTTGTAATTGGTTTGCATTACCTAAATCATTTAGTATAGTAGATATGAGCTAAACTGTGTATCTATAGCTATTTCTGCAGCAGCTGGACAGGACATGCCCCCTTTTCTGTGATTGACTGACTGACATTGCATTCAGCCTGTTAATACACGCCCCCAGATGGGAACGTCCCCTGCGCAGTGTTTGGCTGCCTGCACACTCTGGGCCACATGTATGAATCCTGACGGGTCGGGGCGCGCTCATACATTGCATGTAAAGTCCGCCGCGCCTCGCCAGTGTGTTAGGCGCAGTGCGGGGACCGAGGCGCAGTGCGGGGCTGCGCCTAGGATTCGGCGCGATGGTAGTGCGGTCATACAAATGCGGGGAAAAAGTCCGCCGCGCCTGCCAGTGTGTGATGGGGCACAGTGCGGGACATAGGCACAGTGCGGGACTTAGGCGCCGTGCGGGGCTGCGCCGAAAAAACGTTCCGATGCGAGACAGGCTGGAACGCGAGAAATTCATTCCAGCTGTCGGTGCGGAGTATGAATCAAAAATCGCCTTTATAAAGGCGTTCAACATTCTCAGGAAAAAAGCTGAAACCTAAAAAATAAAAAATACATACAGTAAAACAAAATCACTTTCCAATATCCTAATTCTTGAATTAGGATATTGGAAATTGCCGGGAAATACAGTAATTCAAATTCTGAAAGCTATTCTGATTGGTCGGCATAAACCGGCCAAACAGAATAGGAGCGACAGTGAACCATTAAAACCTATGGGGAAGTTTAGACCAATCAGAATCCATGGTGGGATAGTTCAAAATACAGTAAAAATGCTGAAAAGAGCTGATTGATTAAGCTACCGGGGACTTGGCTAGCTCAGCCAATCAGAATAGGAGTGACAGAGACCCATTCTAGCCTATGGAGAATTATTGACCAATCAGAATAGGAGCGACAAAGACCATTCTAGTCTATGGAGAAGTTTAGACCAATCAGAATCCACGGCGGGATAATTCAAAATACAGTAAAAAGACAGAAAAGAGCTGATTGGCTGAGCAAGCGGGTGCTTGTCTATCCCAGCCAATCAGAGAGCGATCTACTTCGACCATTAGAGCCTATGGAGAGATTGGCGCACTGAAATCTCGGCAATCAGCGCCGTGCGGCATGAAGTATTAATAAAAAAATTATTTTTATTAAATGTAAAACATTATCAGATAAAGAGCAGAACCCTTCTTTACAAATAAAGCAGTTCAAAACCCGAACAACGCGTTTGTCGCCGAGACCGGCGCTACATAGGGAACTGCAATAGAGAGAATTGCCGGGAAATACAGTAATTCAAATTGTTTAAGCTATTCTCATTGGTCGGCAGAAGCCAGCCAATCAGAATAGGAGCGACAAAGACCCATTATATCCTATGGAGAAAATTTGGACCAATCAGAATAGGAGCGACAGTGGCCCATTATATCCTATGGAGGAGTATTGACCAATCAGAATAGGAGCGACAATGTCCCATTCTAACCTATGGAGGAGAATTGACCAATCAGAATTGGAGCGACACTGTCCCATTATAACCTATGGAGGAGAATTGACCAATCAGAATCGGAGCGACAATGTCCCATTATATCCTATGGAGAAAAATTGACCAATCATATTCAAAGGCGGGACAGTTCAAAATACAGTAAAATGCAGAAACGAGCTGATTGGTTGAAGCGGCGGGGGCTCGTCCAGCTTACCCAATCAGAGCGCGAGCTACTTTCTCATAGAGTTCTATGGGGAAAAGAAATTCTGTGCGCGCTCTGTGATTGGCTAAGTTAAAAGAGGCGCCGTTATTTGGACCAATGGGAGAGCGAGCGACGCTCCTATGGGTTTTCTAATGCAATCTGAAATAAAACTGTAACTGGCCGAAATCAAATTATAAACCCCTTACCAAGAAGTATGGTGCACGATGTTGTATATTTAAAGAATATATATATTATATATATGGGGGTAACGAAATAATTAATATAGAATCATAAGTCATCAATAAATAAGCTCATGTCATTATTTCTTTATTTTTTCGTTAGCACAAGGACTCAATAGCTATGGTTTTCTAAACGAATATGATAACAGATATAAACATTGTCTTTATTGATTGTTAATATTTTTTTTTTTCCTCAGTTGAACCCCACACTTTATAATTATTCATTTGTTATTCATTCCCTATTGAGCCCGTGCGTCTCGGCGACAGTCGCGTTGTTCGGGTTTTTAACTGCTTTATTTGCAAAGAAGGGTTCGGCTCTTTATCTGATAATATTTTACACTTAATAAAAATCATTTTTTGATTAATACTTCATGCCGCACGGCGCTGAGTGCCGAGATTTCAGTGCGCCCATCTCTCCATAGACTATAATGGGAGAAGTAGTTCGCGCTCTGATTGGCTGGATAGCCAAGCACCCGCTAGCTCAGCCAATCAGCTCTTTTCTGTCTTTTTACTGTATTTTGAATTATCCCGCCGTGGATTCTGATTGGTCTAAACTTCTCCATAGACTAGAATGGGTCTTTGTCGCTCCTATTCTGATTGGGCCGAGCTAGCCAAGCCCCCGCTAGCTCAGCCAATCAGCTCTTTTCTGTCTTTTTACTGTATTTTGAATTCTCCCGCCGTGATTCTGATTGGTCAATCCTTCCCCATTGGTTTTAATGGTTCACTGTCGCTCCTATTCTGATTGGCTGGTTTATGCCGACCAATGACAATAGGTTTCAGAATTTGAATTACCTTATTTCCCGGCAATTTCCAATATCATAATTCTTGATATTGCGCTGTTCTAGAGTTTTGGAAAGTGTTTTTTTTTTTTTTATGTTATTTTTACGTACTTTTCTGAGAATGTTTTTCCGCCTTTATAAAGGCGATTTTTTCGGAATCATACTCCTGCTGCAAGGAGGGAGCGCCGAGATTTCTGTTCGCGATCTTCGATCCGCTTCCTCGCATGTTCCGATCCTGCTTCACTTTGCCTCTGTCGGAGCATTTAGACCAAAAAAAAACCTGGCTGGCCCTGTCGGAGCTGCCGAGCGCTGCACTGCGCCTCGCTTTGCCGACTCTCCATCATACATGTCTCGGAGTTTTCGAGCGCGCCGCGTCCCGACCCGGAACGCCTACCCCGCGCCCACACCGCGCCCACTGTCCGCCCCTTCATGCGGGGCGCAGCTGAAAGTGGCGAACACTGCGCCTAACACTGAATCCCTGCGTCCAACAGGGGGATTCGGGCCGGGAGGCGCAGTATACGCCAGAAAACAGGCGAAAAGCCCGTTCATACATGTCGCCCTCTGTGTTTACTCCCCTCTGAGCTGTGAAATGGCTGAGATGGCTGTGTGTCTGTATAATGAAGGCTGCCTCAGCTCCTCTCTATGTGATGGCTTTCCAGTGATAGTTCTATGTAAAGGATCTGGGCAGTTACTAAGTATGTAACTGCTAGATTCACTCTCCCCTCATATAACACTGTCTTATACCCTATGCTCCCCTCATCTAACAGCCTTATACAGACTTCTCTACCTCCTGCGTGATAACAGAGGGAGGCAGAGAGCATTTCTCAAACTTGCTTCATCACTTCAGGCTGTGTGTATAACTGATAACACCAATGCAGAGGTACTGGTTACAAGGAGCTTGTGCAGCCGGAGAGGGAACTGAGAGCTCTGCAGCCAGAAGCATAGCAGGAGGTCTGCAAAGCTGATGTCCTCTCCCACCCTGCTAACACAGAATGATGACGTCACAACTCTTCAGTGAGGGGAGACACGCCTCCTGGCAGGAGAGGCAGGCCTACTGAGAGGAGAGACTCGCAACTGGATTTGAAACTGAAACAGATAAAAACAGCTCAAGTCTACGAAAGCTTCTAACGATAAAACCACTTTAACATTTATTATTTCTGTACTAACTAATGTAATCAAAAACCTTTAAAATAGCTAGACCGAGTGTGCAGTAAAACTTTTGTTTCAGATAATATATGTGACTGTCATTTCTGACTAGCTATCTAGTACTGCTTGTGTCTGTGGTACATCAGCTATAAGCTCTAAGCTCTGACTAGCTAACAGATTTCAATCATGCCTTCCCCAACATGTTTCAAGACATAGAGAAAATGTGCCACCTTTTCCAGATGCAAAAGACTCCCCTACCCACCGAAGATGCCAGGTTCATGGCACAACATATTGGGCGGGGGGCATGATTGAAATTTTTTTAGTTAGCTAGTCAGAGCTTAGCGGTTATAGCTGAGGTACCACAGATGCCAGCATTACTAGATAGCTAGTCAGAAATGACAGTCACATGTATTATCTGAAACAAAGGTATTACTGCAGACTCGGTCTAGCTATTTTAAGGATGTTTGATTACATTAGTTAGTACAGAAATAATAAAGATTAAGTTTTAGGGTATGTTCATACGGCGTAATTGTGGCGTGTACAGTATGGCCGCAATTACGCCGGGTGTTTTGGGAGTCGCGCTGATCAGCTCGTACTCCTGTGGCACGGGAGAGGGGAGTGGCAGCCCGCCGGCCCCATAGACATTCATAACTCGTGGTGCGTATTCGCCGCAAGTAATTGACATGTCACTTATCTCCCCGTGCGTACAATATGATCATATTGTACGAGCGGGGAGAGGAGGCGTAATCCATAGTTCTCTATGAGAGCTATGGATAACCGTAATTAAGGGGCGCATTTCTCCACGTATTAAGCTCAGTATGCCATGAAATACATGGCGAAATGCGCCCCAAAATAAGCTGCGTGAACATAGGCTTAGAGTAATTACTTAGGTATTTATTTAGTTTAGCTGGGAAAGTTTAGGTGATTGCTAATTTAGCAAAGGAATGATTTGATCTTGCAGATTGTCGGGATGGTAACCAATAAGTTCAGGGGGAAGATGTAGAGTGGGGACTTGAAGTTCATCCTCCAGTCAGTAGATGGTGCAGATACACCAAATGAGCAGGTGGTAATGACAAGAGCAAAGGGCGCAACAGAAAGTCAGTTAGTGGTAGTTGTATGCGGCAGAGAGCAGACGTGTCAAAGGAAGAAAATACAGTAAGACCAAAAGCTGAAGAAATACTGACAGTGAGCAAGACCGGTTGAAAGTACTGCAAGGAAGCCGGGTAATGTGTTACCGGAGAGAGAGCAACATCAGTATAACAAAGGAAGGATCAGTGTGGATGGAAACGGAGACTCCTGTCCCAAAGTATCACTGGGACAGACTGTTGCTTTGGGCTGTAGGCCCTGAATAGACTATTACAGAGGGAGCACCTGTTGTGCAAAGTTTGTTAAAAGAAATAAGAAAATTCAGTTAACTGTTCAGTTTATTTAAAGAAACAAGTGTGACGACTCCTGCACACTACATAGTCATAAATTGTTGAGATTTATTGTAATGCATGCGTCTATAGCCTAGGCTTTACTTTAGTTCTTTCTCCAGGGACCAGACAGGATCAAATTAAAGGGGTTCTCTTGTTTTGCAGAGGAGAATAACTTCCCATATACTATTTTTAAATGTATATGGGGCATCTTGCATGGGTCATCTGTTTGTGGCAGTATATTTTGATGTGTTTATTCTGCCAGACTGTACTGCTTATTCTGGGACTAGTATACACAGGACATTTGTCCATTTGATGATATGAATTCAAATTTGTGTATTTATGTGCCAGACATTTAAATTTACTGCCACTGTTGCATGAAATCTGCTCATTTATTGACCATTTATTCTCTGCATATAGCATTTGTCTGTTATTTATCTATTGTTTTGGATGACTAGTAATTTATTACCATATAAAGTTATTATTTATTCATGCAGGATATCTGTGACCATGTATTTCCATTAGTTATTCCTAGGGGATCGTTGTTCCCTTTCATTCTGAACTTGTATATGTGTTTTTATTATATGTATTTTTTTTTAATTATGTTCCATATTAAAAATATTTATCTTTCTGACATTGTGGCATAGCATGTGTATTAATTTGCACTGCGAAGTTTTGTATTCCTGAGTTTTGACTACCTTATTTTTTATTGCCCTTAAAGGATGTCATTACCTACTATTTGTAATGAGACTATGTAGAGATAAGTAGTAGTTGAAGAAAAGTGAGATTAGTCTGCCCTGCAATACAAAAGTTCTCTTTTACAGCTAGAGAAGGAAAATATTTTATATGTAATTTTTAATTGAACAGGACTGCCAAAATAAAAAAAAAAATATTGCCAAAAATTCTAAAAAATATAGTTTTCAGAATTCTGATGGCATGTCCCTTTAAGATTCGTTGGTTTAGATGTTGGCCTGATTTTAGTTTCAAATTGTCAGGAACGCAGGTAGTGGATCATCTGGGTTACTGTGGGAGATGACTATGAACCAGAAAAGAGTCCATGAGCAGGGGCTAGACTCACCCACCCAAAGCTAGCCCCGCCCACCTGACAATTATTCACAGGTTTGTACCTGTTCAAAGTAATAGGGTAATCAGTTGTGAAGAGGGCGTGGCTAGCCTTGGGTGGGCGGGGCATGAATTAAGCACACTTTTCATGAATAAGCTGGACTCTTTTCTCGCCGAAAACTGCAGATTTGAGTATTAAATACTATAAAACTCCTGCATCTTACAGAATAAGGGACACAGCGCTGGGAACAGCATGTCTGTCACTAGCTTGTGCTAGTGACAGGGGGGAATAAACTATGTGACAGGTTCTCTTTAATACTTAAATCTGGCAGTTTCAACCAGAAAAGAGTCCAGCTTATTCATGAGCAGGTGTTAGTCCCTCCCAACTGAGGTTAGCCATGCCCACCTGCCAGGTATTCATAATAATAGTTACTATGTATTCAAAGTAAAACGTTAATCAGTTGTGAGTGGGTGGGTTAGCAGCCGGTGTGTGTGGTGGGGGAGGGACTAACACCTGCTCATGAATAAGATGTACTCTTTCCTGGTCGCAGACTGTGAGATTTGAGCATTAGCTTGCCTGAAACTGCTGCATCTTACAGATTAAGGGACACAGTGCTGGAAACAGCAGGTCTGTCACTAGCTTGTGCTGTCCTCAGCAAGGGGGTATAACCTTTGTGACAGGTTTTCTTTAAGTAAGTGATAAACTTTGGACTACACAATCCTTTTATTTATTTGTGAAAAATATCAAAATATGGTGAAAATGTTGAAAAATTTTGAATTAAAAAAATTCTGCTCATAAAACAGATAGATATACCACACAAAATATCTTATAAGCAGCATTTACAAGATGTCTACTTTATGGTGGGATTATTTTTTAAATGTCTTTTTATTTTTGTTTACGACATTAGGGGGCTTATAATTTTTACCAAGAACAATGAAAGACTACCAAATAAGGGGGAGCCCAACCCCTAAATAGACCTATGAAAAATCAACAGACAACATAGCAGTTCCCTTCTAGCAAAAAGCCTAAAACATAATTTAAAGAGCCACCATTAAGACTCTACCCCTACCTGCATATATCAGGATAACAGCCATGACATGGACGACCCTGTCACATACCTATCCCTTAAGGGAACCATACAATCTCCCTATTGATATGGCAAAGCAGGTTAAACCACAAGGGAAAAATAAAGGCAAAAAACCCAAACTTTTCCTGATATCCTAGAAGATATGCAAACAGCAGTGCAAGTATCCCTTAAATCCTCAAACTGACGCTTTTCCCCCACAAAGTAAAGTGGGTTCATAAGGGAGATATACCAAGATGTATACAAACACATTACTCAACCAGCATCTATACCTATAGAGGAGTCAAGAGGCAGTACATTGGATATCTAATGGAACGTCACAGGGGCGCCCTTGTTAGAGTGGTTACCCTGATATATGTAGGTGTGGGTAGAGTCTTAATGGCGACCCTTTAAATGTAGCAGTAGTGTAGGGTTTTTGGCAGATTTATATTAATTTGAAGAATAAAACTTATGTTTTAGACTATTCACTAGAAGGTAACTGTTTTACTTTTTTTGTCTTATAAATTTAGTAGTAATTTTTCGCATTTTTAAGATTTTTTAATTCAGTTAAAAACATGGCTTTGCGGGACTTAGGGACTTATATGTTAGACACCCCCAATAAATGACTCAATCTAAGAGCATTTAGAAAGTTTATCAACCCTCTAGGTGTTTCACAGAAATAAAAGCAAAGTGGAGGTAAAATTTCAAAATGTCACTATATTTGTTGAAATCTTTGCATTATTTCCTGGAACACAATAGATGTTACTAAGGAAATGCAACTCAGCATTGATTCCTCTGTTTCTGCCACTTTTAGAGATATCCTGTATGTGGCCTTATATGACTCAACCACAAGCTGACTCAGAATAGGAGCACCTACAGGATTTTGGGGTCTCATTTTCATTAGGATTTTCTTAAGACACCATTACAGGTTTGCTGATACTCTAAGGTGAGTAAGGTAAGTATTTTATAAAACTTCCCTGTAAAGCCATCAGGGCCAGGGGCCTTACCGAGGAACAAACTTTTTTGAGAGGTTACCTCTTCTGAGGTTTAGTTAGTGCTAAAAGGGTTGTCTCACTATAAGCATTGCTTTTTATGTTAAAGATCTTGCAAAAACAAGTCACTTTGCAATATGTGTCTATTTACAGTATCCTACCTATTCTGAGATATCCCTCTTTTATGGGCTGCGTCAGCTCCTCAGGTCGCTATAGCTACAGACTTGTTTGATCTATCCTGATAGGCTGCTAACACTGGTTGCTATAGTTACAGACCTGGCTTCTACTGCAGCCTAGTGGAAGCGAGTAAACAGGCCCCTGAATTCAAAGTGAAACCAAGAAAACAGGACTGAGGTAAGATGAATCAATGTAGTGAGACAACCCCTTTAAGCATCTCTCTTTGTTCTTGAGAGATAGTGGGCAAAGTGATGTAAAAGTAAAGGGTTAATAGCCTACGAGTAGGGTCTCTAAGTCTACGTGTCTTTTCAGAATAGTCATTTGTTTTTCAACTCAAACTCAAGGCCTTAGCCAGGAAGGGAGTATGGGTGAGTTTCACCTGTAATATTAAACTAAATTGAATAAAGATAATTAAACGCTGATAACGCTGTTATCGAAATACATTGTTTATTCTGCACTAAAGATAAAGGACACAATTGGATTGTCTCGAAAATTGCGGTATGCACCTATTGCTCTGTGTGTTTCTGCATTATCCGGAAACGTAGCCAGCTGATTTGCCTTACCAGCAACTCCAACAGTCACTTTACTTAATAGGATTTGTGCTTTCTCTATATTAAATGCCTTATCTCAATCTCTGTATAATTTAATATAGAATTCCAGAAGGACTGTGATATAAGTTTCGAGTTAGATACAATAATCCTATCTGCTTGTCTGATGGCCGGAATATGTACATTACCTCTCGTTCCCTTAGTCATGCGAGCTAGCAGTTTGCCTGCATTGTCTCCCATCCTAAATAAGTCAGCCTCCAACTGAAATCGATAAATCCTTTACATCTACCCACATCTCAAAATAATTTCAAATCTCCTTGTTTTCCAAGCTAGGGAAAAACTTAGTGGACAAATGCCATGATTTTCCTTCTAAGTCAGACCTGGGCATTGTACGGTTCGCGGGCCACATCCGGCCCTCTAACTTGGTCTGACCGGCTGGCATGAGATTTCCCAACATTACACGCAACTCGGTAGACCTCAAGTCGATTGATAAAAGCTTAGCAACTCCGGGATCTATAGTATATAGGTATTGGTTAGAACTGAGTTAAGTATATTAGTGTGGCCCTCTAAAACCATTCCAATTTCTCATTTAGCCCCATGGGAAAATTAATTGACCAAACTTGCTCTAAGTAGTGCTGCAGCAGCAGACCAGAAATGAGCAGGATCATTGCAAAAGAGTATTCCTGCCACCATTCTCTCAGGAGTTAGGAAAAGCCACTAAACTTGACCAGAAAAGCGGGAAATAGCCATCGGAAGTTTTCTCCTCTCGAGTGGTACTCTGCCAAGTTGATGACTACCAGCCAATGGTCTGAAATGATCAAGTTGCCAATGACACTATATAATAGCTTTTCTGTTAACTTCTGTGAGACTATAATGTAGTCCATGCGTGAACATGACTGATGGATATGGGAGAGGTGGGAGTAATCACGTCCTTCTGTATATTGGTCGCAGAAAGTGTCTCTAAGTTCTGTGTTTTTCAGGAGAGAGGATAAGATGCTATTGTGTCTCCTTGTCCGCTGTGCCTATCCTGTTTTGGGTTTCCCACCGTGTTCAAGTCTCTGCCAAGTATCAGATCCCCTTTCTCATGTCAAATTCCAAGTCTTGAAATTCCAAGTCCATAAAGATTGTACAGGGTAAAAGTCTCACCTGCATGAGTAAACACTGATACAGACATTCTACCTTTGGAATAATTGGAATGTGATTCCATAGAGAAGGGAAAATTTCTATGGAAGAGTATCAATACCCCTGCTTTGTCGTCCTTTGCGTGCGAACCATAAACCGCACCCACCCACATTTTCTGCATACTATCTAGATATGATTCTTGTAATAGGAAAATGTTCAGATTAAATGGCAAATAACTTAATCTTTTATTTTTGGGGATCTCAGCCCCTTAATGTTCCACAAGAGAATCCTCATAATTTAAATCTGTGGCTTTTTATATAAGATTTGTGACCTTCTTTTCCAAATTTTATGGTCGTACTCTACAACTGCCCAATACTCACCCACAGATAGTTGACCTTTCCCCTTTGTGACAGGAAAAAGAACTATTGAATGATAACAGTGGAAGTCCCCAATATGTTTCACTGCTTTTACACAACAAAAACAATTTGATTTGAAAAAAGAAAATATGTTTTTCCATCACCATAGTTTGAGAGCCATATTTCTTTTTATTTTTCTGTATGGAGCTTGTTTTTTGTTCGAAGAGTTGATGATTTTATTGATACCATTTAAGGGGGGGAAAACACATTTTGGGAAGTAGGTTGAAGAAAATACTTCACTCCATATGGTCTTTTTTTAGTTTTATTTTTGACAGTGCTCACTGTGCAGTATATGCGACATGTTAGTATTAATCCATGGGTCCATACAATTATGGCAGTACCCACTTTATAGAATTTACCACAGTGGTGGTTGTATGACTTTTTTGATCAGATTTTATTTTATTTTATGCACTGCGAGTTAAACAAAAATCACAATATTGTAATTTTTATAGCGTTCATCTTAAATAACTGTAATGAACCGGAGAAGTGGATCCACTGGACCCCCGCAAGCGGTGGTACCAGTCACACCAGGGAGCGGAGTCTAAATAGGTCCCGGTATTCACCAGAGTCCGCCGCGAGGCGGGATGGACTTGCCGCGGCGGGATTTCACCAGGTCGCTACCCCTGATGTGACTTGCTTGTGACAGCGACCGAGGCGCAGTACAGGAACGGTAGACAAACTCGTAGTCGGGGACGGGCCAAAAGATCAGGGCAGGCGGCGAAGAATCGTGGTTGAAGAATGGAAGCAGGTGGAACTGGTACACGGGAATGGCGATCCGGGACACAGTAAGACTTCCTCGCATTAGTACGGGCACTATGGATTCGGCAAGTACCTAACGGAGGTGGGGTCAATATATAGGACCAGCGGCCGACAATCAAACAATTACTGGCGCGCTGGCCCTTTAAATCCAGGAGAGTCGGTGCGTGCGCCCTAAGGTGTGGGGCTGAGCGCATTGACTGGCAAGACAGGTAAGGGGAAGCAGGAGCGTGGTGAGGTAAGTGGATGCGCCCGAGGGAGCGACTGCGCCCACAGCCCGACATGTGGACCGCGGCGCCACTCGCTCTGGGCGCAAGGGAAGGCACAGGGGTACAAGTGCGGCCACAGCCTGAACTGTGGGCTGCGGTGCCACTCGTGAAAATAACGTGGTAATAAGGATACCAGATTTGCTAATTTTTTTTATTTCGACCTTTTTTGGGGCGATTGGCATCTGTCATGGAAAAAGGCCGGTGTTTAATAATTTTTTTCCATTTGTATTTTACTATTTTGTTTATATATATATATATATATATTTATAAAATTACAGTGACAGGATTTTGATTTTTCATAACCCCTTCCTGCCCTGCACCATATATTTATGGCACAGCTGGGGTTTGGATGTAATCTACAGCTATGGCTGGCATTTGAACTAGCATCTATGGCATTAAAATGGTTGACATAGGGTGCGGGTTCCCTTTCTCCACCATTGGGCCCCCCATGTAACGCAATTGTGGGGCACTGGGGATTGCTTTGACAGCTGGAGGCCAAGTAATGGCTTTTTGTATGTACAAAAGTCTAGTAGGTCCAGGGTAAAGCAGGGTCTTACCAGCTGTCTTTTACAGACAAAATACACTGTAATACCATTAAGTATTTCAGCATATAGTAAATGTGATTATGCTGTAACATTTTTTAAAAATGACAGAATTTCTGTTTTTGGTCATCTCCCCTCACAAAAAATGCAATAATAAGGGTTCAAAAACACACATACACCCAAAATACCAGTAAAATGACAACTCATCCCAAAGTATACTGGATAAAAACTACACATTACTGAAAAACAAATTATTTTAAATTTTTCACAAATTCCTACTGATCATGAGGGGGGCTTCCAAAAAGTGGTAATTTCTTGGAATGTACTGGAACCTCAGGATCTCTGCAAATAGTGGTTAAAAACTATCCCAGCAAAATCTGTGCTCTAATCAGTGCCCACAACTATCACGCATTTTGGAATGTTTTGTCTCTTTTAAAAAAAAAAATAAGACTTTTTCTAAATACATTGGTCAATAGATTTAACTTTAGTCATGAGATTAGAGACATTTTATGTGCTCTTTAGTGCAGAAAGGCTTCTAAGGTAGCCTGCATACCAGAACATAACTCTTTTATCTGATTAGCTAAGAGAGAAAAGCATGGATGGACTGAAGGACTGAGCTGAGAAGAAAAGCTATTTATCTCTAACAAGATTAGTTACAATTTACAGATTGTATTCAGACCTCACAGCACTGCTACCTTGTGTTTAATGAAGAAATCACAATCTCCTGCACTGTCAGCATCGTTTGTAGGATGCTATGAGAACAACTCCGACTGCAGTCAGTGGCCAGGCCGGCACTGTTCATTGCTGGCCGGGCCCCCCAGCCAGTACGGGGCCTGTAGCAGCTGGTATGGCTGCTCCAGCAGTAGTTCCGCCCTTGGCTAGTTCAGAAGCAGTTAACTGTTAATCAGGATATGAAACGCGTTGCTTTTATATTTTTATATTAAATTTTATGCTAAGAGCAAATAATCTGTTAAGATCAGTGCTCATTTATCGTGGATTCCTTACAGTCTAGCTAATATGAGACTCCGCAGTCTGAAGAACCTCAGCATCTCACTAACACAGCCATAGGGGCAAACCGTTTGGTACACTCCTAAATGAATTCCTTTAGGGATTTAGGACCTCTTGTATGAAAATTGTTTAGGTCTAAGACTTTCTTTGTTGCCAATAGCAACCAATCAGAGCTACCATTTCATTTCATATAGTGGTCTGAAAAAATGATAGGGGATTGGTTGCTATGGGCAACAAAGAAAGTCTTAGACCAAGACAGTTTTTTGAGGCCACTAGTTTATAAAATAGGGTTTTTGACACCTCAGCAAACATAAAATGATTCCTGAAAAACATCCTAACAATGCTTTTTACTTCTGACCCAACTGTTTGGCAATGTTCAGACGGCTTATTCAAGCCGTAATTGCGAGCCGGATCCCGCCCGCAATATGGCTTGAATAAGGGGCGAGGGCGCAGCGGCGGCGCTGCTCGCCGGCCCCATAGACTTGCATTATCCACGGCGCGTATTCGCCGAGCGGGGAGGAGCGACGGAATCCACTGTTCTCTATGAGAACTGTGGATTACCGTAATTACTGCGACGGATTGGAGCCGTACTGCAGCGGTATTTGCTCTCTGTCATGGGGACATGCCCTTATGTCACTATGCATATGCCTTAATACTTTACTATTTAATAGATAGCAACAGTTACAATACTGTCAGCAATACTTTGATTATTTTATATAAATATACGTAAGATCATTTCTATTGTTGAGGCCGTGAGGTGCCCTGGTATCCAAACCCAAAATCCAGAAAGCCTCACAGACTCTTACCCATTCATCCCAATCTCCTCCTCTTTGTGACCTTTTAACTGCCTATATTCTGTAAAAGGAAAAGTGTCTCATGTCAGCATCATGTTCTTCCACAAAGTGTTTAGCGGCTCCTGACCTAAAAGTTTTTAATTGAGGCACTGTGTTCTGCTATTCAATATTTAAATTTTCTTTATAGTACTGCTTTTATACATTTTTTGACATTGGGTACAAAAAATTACGTAAAGTGTGTGATGAGTATTATAATTTATGAATGTGTTAATTCTATAGTTTTTCTTACTCGATTTTACAAAACACATTTGTTCTCTGCATGTATTTGCATACCGTGTATCGTCCTCCACCGCAACCAAACAAACCTTTAAGGGGTTTAAACCATGTTTTTTTTGAGTTTTTTTTTAAATTTTACTAGGGGATATATAACTTGCTATGGTTTTATTTCCTTTTGGTACACATTAGCAGTAATAATTTTTGCTAAAATGTCATCGTGTAAAAAACTATAAAGAAATTATCTTGTTTGTTTAAATTTGTTGTTGTACATTGTTGTAAATGTGACACCTGACATATCCTTTTTTATTTTAGGGGTATTATCCTACAACAGGGACTCCCCAATTTTTTTCGTCACTATTTAGCTTGCTTTTTCCAATGTCCACTTTGGATATCTCCTTTACTTGAATTTCATGTATTTTTATTTCTTTTTATATATTGAAATCCTGTTGTAAAGAGCATTCTCTTTAAGCCCTCATACATTCCCCTATAGGAATTGCTGATTTTACATGATTGCGGTGCCCTTAGTATGGTATTCCCTGCATTTGATTTTGTGTACAAAAAGGCAATTTTTTCCTCCCTTTTTACCCCCTCTTAGTTTTATATCCAAAAAAGGGAATGTCTTTATTATCCCAATGTCTATTGAACTGGAGATTAAGGTAATTTTTATTGATAAATGATCCAAAATTAAAAGGGCACAGTCCCAAATGAATGTGCCCTTTGTTTTGGGCATTTTTTTCGCCAAAAAACTCTTTTATGCCCTATTTTCAAAATGTTTTTTTTGTTTTTTTGTAAAATTTTTAGTGTAGGGACTTGCAAGAAATAGGACCTGACGGGGGTTCAGGGTGCAACAGTGGGGCCCCTGTATTTAAATAATCCTCTATTTAAAATTTTCCAGTATGAAATTTTTTTTTCCCAAAGTACTGGGGATCAAGGGTGTGATTTTGTGTTGGACACCCAAAAAGGTGGCGCCTGCCCCAAACGAATAGTACGGCATAAAGTGTAAGCCGCATGGTGCACACACGTATCTGCATAAAGGGACCTTTTTTTTATCGCCTTTTTCTAAATACAATTATAATACCAGCAACCCCCCCCTCATAATTGAAGTGTGTGATGGTTGTCCACATATTTTTGCATTTGACAATCTCCCCATGTAATACTGTGGCTTTTTTTGCTACGTGTAACAGGGATCAAATTTTTTGGCAGTCTAAATTTTTCCCCCAGTTTGGGGGTTATGGGAGCTACTGTCAGCAATCCTGCCCTGTTTATCTTTTCCCCAAATAGCATAGGGCCAGTGTTGCCTCTTCGGGTTCAGTTTCATCCGCCTTTTAGCTGTGAGCTGGCCTTGTTTTTTTTATTTTTTTGCATATTCTCAATTTAAATGAACTAAATATACCAAACTAGAGCAAAAAATTCTGTCCAAAAACTTGTAACCCTAAAAATGGCCCTTAAATATAAAGCAATGTGCCATTATTTTCTCCGAACGCAATTGCCCGTAGGCGCATTAAATACAATGTTGATTTCTTTGCGCCTCAATCGGCACTGGGACTTTTTTAGGCCATATTTTTACTATGCAAGTGTACCAGAGCCATATTTTTTGAGGAAACATCTTTTAGACGCACTTTCACTGATTAAAGCGCCAAACAAAATCCGCGGGGACGCCCAATTTTTTGGAATTTCGCCTTTTGTGCCTTGTCCCTCCAAAACCCCAGCAGTTATTACGTATTTTTGTTGTACTCTAAATTTTATAGGAATGATGGAAGATATTGTTTGATTCCCACCGCGCCATATAAAGGTTTGTTAAGGAGGGTGAAAAAGTTGCCCCCATGGGTGCCCCTTATAATAAAAAACCCAGTGTTCCAAAAAACTAGCAAAAAAGTGACAATCTAATTTTAAAAAAAAGAGACTCTGCCCGAAGGTAAAAATAGCCGCCTCTTCAAATTTTGATTTTTTCCCCGAAAAACCTGTTTTTAAATAAATACTTACCTTCCTGGAAATAAAATTCGGGGCATCACTCATCTTATTTTTGTTTTGCTATTCACCTGTTATTCCTTTTAGGGAAAGTTATTACTGAAATTTTCAGCTGGGGGTTTCCAATTGGGAAGGGTTTTTTGCCATCGACTTTCTAATCAGAGTTGGAGGTTAGGGTGAGAAGCCAACTCTTGAAAAGGAATGGCACCCCTGACCTTCATTAAAAAATTTTAAGGAGGATTAACAGAGGAACAGCGCAGCACAGCTTTTTAAAAAAGGGGCGCTCCAAATTTTTCAAGAAATACAAGTACTATTAACCCCTTAACTCCCCGCCTGAAAAGTAGTTAATGACCAAAATTTTTAGTTTTTGCCTCCGGCGTTTCAAAAGTTGTAACTTTTTTATTTTTTCAATGACACAGTTGTATGAAGCTTCGTTTTATTCGAGACAATTTGTACTTTATGGGGAAATAGTTTAAGTTCACTTACAAATAAATATAGATTTTTTTTATTTATTTATTTATTTTTTTACATTTTTTTATACTGTTCACATTTCACACTTAATAACTTGTTAGATTAATTCTACAGGTTATTACGGTCGTGTGGATACCTAATATGTGTAGGTTTTTTTGTGTGTGTAATTTATGCACAATTATTTTTTATTAAATATTTATTTTTACTTTATTCTTTATTTTTTATTCTTTTTTTTACACTTTTTATGTTTTTTTTTAACTTTTTTTTTAATGCCATGAAGGGAGAACTGTTTTACAGTATATGCTAATACATTATAATCTGTGTCAGTCTGACACAGGCAGTGATCAGGACACCACACAGTGTGTCCTGGTCACTGGCTTGTTACACAGACAGCTCTGGGGCCGCTCTAGGTCCCCAGGGCTGACTGTGCAGCCGTTCCCTGGGCTCTGTTGGGTGACTGGGTGTTCCGATCACCCGACAGAGCAGGGGAAACCTTTGATTGCGCTGTGGTAACACACCGCCGCAATCAAAGGGTTAAAGCACCGGGTTGAGGAGGTTTCCTCCACACCTCGTTGCTCACAGGACATGCTCTGGGATCGGGGCTGTGTAGTACAGCCCCGATCCTAGTGCTGCTGCGGCACCAGGCGCCGCAAACCCTGAAGTCTACAGCGAAGCCAATATACGTCGCTGTAGACGAACGACCTGCACCAGCCGACATCAAAAGACATTGCGCGGTCGTTAAGGGATTAAAACAGAAATGTGACTGGTTCTCGTTAAGATGCTAAAGGGATTCTCTGCTTTGGACAATTTCTACCTGTCAAAAGGGTCCTTGATAATTAAGCTGATCACAAAGTGTCCCCCTGCTGGGACCTCCTGCATTTTGTGGTAATGTGTTGGGAAATTGTACAGTTTCGCTGCAGCGCCACCACAGGGGAAAATAAACATTACACACAGTATTGGACTAGGGTGCTTGGAGCTCACAGATGAAGTTGGTTCTAGGGGCCCATCAGGTGAGCTGTTTCTGGGGCCATCGGTGGAGCATTTTTAGTGGCCCACCCTACAGCTATTGTAAATGACTGTACATGCCTTCTATACTCTGCCTCTTGCTTTTTATCTCTGTTCTCTGCTTTTCTGCCTCTTTCATGGATGCATATGTAGTTAAAAACAACTCTGTGTCTGCCATGCTCAGGGCCCCACCGTGGGTTTCCACTATCACCCAGTGGTCAGTCTGAGCCTGATTACACAGTACCATTCAAATGAATGGGCTTCCTGTGAAATGCAGAACAGGACAGATTCTCCAAAGCAGAAGATACCTCTCCGTTGTTCCCAAGAAATGAGGATCCTTAAAGGGATTGTCTCACTACATAGATTCATACTGTTTTCTAGGTTTCATTTTGAATTCAGGGGCTTGTTTACTGGCTTCTACTAAGCTGCAGGTCTGTAGCTATAGCGACCAGTGCTGGCAGCCTATCAAGAGAGATTGAACAGGTACCATGTAGCTGATAAGCGACCTGAGGAGCTGTCGCAGCCCATACAAGAGTGGATATCTAGGAATAGGTAGGACACTGTTAATGGATACATATTGCAAAGTGACTTGTTTTTGTAAGATCTTTAACATAAAAAGCAATCCTTGTAGTGAGACAACCCCTTTAACAAAAGACATTCGGGTATTTAAAATTTTTTTATTTTTTTATTTTTTAGCACTTTTCAAGAGAGCAATGTAATCAGAAGACTAAAAAGATTACATAGATTTAAATGGGAAGGAGTAGGCAAGAAAGCAGCGATCAAGTAATCTACACAATACAATGGTTCACTGCATAGAACTGATGTGTATTTTCACCCACAACATATAATTGCTCATTTATTTGTAACAAAGAGGATAGGCCAGCAGCGCAAATTTGTTTTTTGCTTTACTTACAAAGATATCATCATTTTTTCAGTGTTGTAGTCACCATTTTGCAAAAGTGATAACAGAAAGTGTAACCTTTTTGGTTGCCATCTTTGAACTATTGAGAAATCAATTCTAAGGGAAAACCAATATGGCTGCATTTCCTGCAAAATGGTCTCTGCGTCAAAATAGAAGAAAAACAGTATCTGTTACCTAAAACAATCACAATTTGGAAAGTTTGGTGTGTACTGTAACGTATTAACTGATTACCTAGTGTATGGCCAATTTTAAATTTTGGGTGGAAATTCCCTTTAGATAAAAAAAAAACATACTGCAACCAAAACAACACATGAAAGGAATTATCCAAGATTTAAAAAAAAGGTTTCCTTTTCTCTGTTAACAGCGCCACTCTTGTCCATGGGCTGTGTGTGATTCTGCAGCCTAGCTACATCCACTTGAATATAACTGAGCTGCAATACTACACGTGGCCCTTTGAAAAGAGTGGAACTGTGTCTGAAAAAAAACAGTTTTCAACCTCTTTAAAGGGGTTTTGCCACGATCTCATTTCATACCTCCTGCATCCAGCTTTTCAGCTCTGTGTGCTCAGAAGGGGGCGTGTGTGATTTGTTTGAATTGCATATCATGTGACCCTGCAGGATGACATCACCAGGCCTTTCCTCTTTTTCATCAAAGAAAGGTCTGTTTATGTGTAGAACTGTAAGTAGCAACATTGTAGCTTAGAGGTAAAATGTTTGCCTCCAGGCACAAGGGTCCTCGGTTCAAATCCCTGCAGGAACCAAACATGTGGATTTTATTTCTCATTATCAATGCACATACCTCATTGACGTTTTTTTTTTAAATTTATTTGCACTGTTTGACTAATTACTAAGGAGAACAGAGGACGGGAGTAGAGTGACAGCACCTGTGATTTGAACACTCAGTAGCTGCCTGAGAGGAGAGGTGATGTCTGAGCATGTGCGACCAGGACTGAAAAGCTCTCAGCCCTGGTCGTATCCCCTGGAGACGATCTGTAAACAATGGATCACTAAAGGAGCAGCTAAAACAAAAACCGTGCAGAAGTTTTAATAATGATGAATAGTGAAAATGTTTATTATTTAATTTAACTTCCCATGTCAATTTTACTTCGTGGCAAAACGCCTTTAAGCACAATCTTTGTTTTATGACCCCTATTTAAAGTTTGTTTCTGGTTTTATTATCACAGAAATAGAAAATAAAAAAGAAAAAGAACATTTTAGTTGTTTCAGTGTAATGTGCCTTCTCTTTGGAGCGCTATGAAATGTCCCATGTAGTGTCTTTCTTGCCTCTTTACTTGGTGGCGAATTAATTTCCAGAATGACAGATAATCTCAAGTTTGCCTCATTAATACATACACTTCATGATTTTTATCCTTGTCTTATGAGCCAATTCAGAAAATCATCCATTGGCATAACAGTTGTTTCCATACCAGAACCCTGCTCTTCACCCGGTGTAACTGATTCAGAACCTAATGTAACACCTTGACTAGTAAAGGGTGATCCTATACCAGAACCCTGGTCTTCATCCTGGGTAACTGTTTCAGAACCTAATGTAACACCTTGAATAGTAACAGGTGATCCTATACCAGAACCCTGGTCTTCATCCTGTGTAACTGTTTCAGAACCTAATGTAACACCTTGACTAGTTATAGGGGATCCTATACCAGAACCCTGGTCTTCATCCTGTGTAGTTGGTCCAGATTCAGAACCTGTTGTTGGATCTATAGCCTGACCAGTTAATTGTGATTCCTTGCGAGAAACCTGGTCTTCATCCTGTTTAACTGGTTTAGATTCAGAACCTTTTTGACCGCTGGATGGTGATCTCGTGCTAGAGCCTTGGTCATGGTCACGAACTGCAACTGTTGGTTCCATGCCAGAACCTTGTTCTTTAGTAGGTTCCATACCTGAGCCTGAATCTTGATCATGACCTGTTGATTTTGAACCAGAACCTATTTTTTTGTTGTTTTCAAGACCTGAAAAACAGAAAGAGCCATGTCATGAATAGATTTATTTGAACAGTCATTATGTATTTTTATCTTTCAGTATGTAGTTGTTCTGTTGACTTCTAACTATTAAAAATGTAAAGGGGGAGGGGTTGTCTGAAATAAGAAATAAAGGTCCTCTTTGTGAGGTGTATTGCAGCTCAGTCCTATTCAAGTTAATAGGGCTAAACTGCAACACTAGACACAGCCCAGGGACAACTGTGGTGCTGTTTCTGCACAATGAACAAAAAATCGACATTTTTTTTAATCCTATGACAAACCCTATAAGACTTAAAATTATGGTCCCATTCATATAGACTGTTTTACTCTGTTACATCAAGCAATAAATAACATTTTCATTTGGAATTACTAAAAAAAAATCTCCTGCATCTGATTTTGCTGTTACTTTTTTATGGTGCTTTTGCTGTTCTTTTGATTTCCTCTCAGAACATCCACTGAATGTGTCTAATCCTGGACCTGTAGCTGCGTCTCGTGTTTTGATTTTTTTGACTTGCTGGACAATGAGAGATATTATTGTGTCACCTGTTTACAAGAGGATACTGAGCATCCATGACCACTAGCACTGGCACATAAGGTGGACTTTCTGAGAGGGTATCAAAAGCACACTAAAGGGCGTCATACCAAAAATGTAACATACTATCTAGACAAATTTGTATTTTTTAATTAGTCATTCCAATTGAAAATGATTGCATGTACATTATATACAGTGGGTGCAACCGTTTACTACAGCTGACACTTGCTGTCAACAGTTGGGATCAGAGATAGGTGTGGTATTAGGTGTTTATGAATGCCATTTTCACTACATACTATGGCATCAAAGCCATTTAAATGGAGTTGCCCTCCTGTGACTCATTCACTCTCCCCTGTGCAGCACAATTGCAGATGTTTAGCATTTGGCATGGCAGTTTGTGTACACTATTACACTCAGTGACAGGGTAGAATAGAAGTCTGGTAAAGTAACAATACAATGAAATTAATAACTATTGCAGTTTATTGTAGAAGTGATCAAGCAATTGCATGTTCAAGTCCCCTAGCTGGACTAAAAAATGAAAGCAAAAAAAAGAAAACAATTAAAATAAAGTTTTTTTTTAAAAAAAATATAAAAAAATTAAAATATTGAATATTAAAAACCCTATTAAATAAAAAAAAAAACAATAAAAAGAAACATTATTAATTTTGATGTGTCCGTAAAAGTCAAAATTAAAAAATATATATATTGTTTTATTTAACCTGTGTGGTAAATGGTGTAAATAAATACCCAACATTAGAATTACAATTTTTGGTTACCTATCCACCTCAAAAAAAATTAATAAAAAGTGATCAAAAGATCACATGTATAACTAAATTGTTCCATTATAATTTTTTCTTTATAGCTTTTGAAAAGCAGTGAAACACAACCATGCTCTTAGTGACCCACATGATAAACTCTATAAAATCTGAAACCCCCAAAAATGGAGGAATGGGATTTTTTTTGTAAATTATTTTTGGGTTTCTCTACACAACATAAGTTACATTAAATGGTACATTTAAAAAATTACTAGTGTTGAGTGATTACGTTGGCCATCGACATCGGTCGATGGTCGATAGTCGACCATCATCGACAAGATAGTCGATAGTAGATTATGATCGATGACCATTAAAGTCTATGGGAGAGCAACAACACCTTCATTCTTACACCCAAACAGGGCTGGAGAAGCTGGAATTAACATCCACAACAGTCAAATGGATACGTGCTACATCTTAGGCAACACACTTAGGTTATAAAAGCCACAGAAAAAAAATCACACACCATTCACTATCCCTGTCTTGTACCACAGCATGACCCTTAAACCTGCATCACCCACAAATTAAAAAGTGCCAGAAGGCAGAATGATGTGAACCATCATTTTACTTGAACTAGACATTGAATATCACTGTCCTGGAATGCAGCATGAGCCCCAAACCTGCATGACCCCAGATTTAAAAATGCCGGAAAAAGGAGTTTTTCAACCACCTTTTTAGTTGAACTGGTTTTGCAACCGCCCTGGGCCACAGCATGACCCCAAACCTGCATGACCCCAGATTAAAAAGTCCCAAAAAAGGAGTCTTTCAACCCCCTTTTTATTTCACGGACTTTGCTATACCTTCCGGGGCCACGCATGAACCCCAAAAACCGCATGACCCCAGATAAAATCCCGGAAAAAGGAGTTTTTAACCCCCTTTTTTAGTTTCACTGGCATTGATTTTAACCCCCCCTGGGCCAAAATAGCCCCAAACCTGCATGACCCCCACATTTAAAAATGCCGGAAAAAGGATTTTCAACCACCATTTTTTTTTCAGGGACAGACTTTACCGCCCGGGGGCCACAGCATGACCCAAACCCCTGCGAACCCGATTAAAAAGTGCCGGAAAAAGGATCTTTAAAAACCATTTTATTTTCCTGGACATTGACTTTACCTGCCCTTGGGCCCAGCAGACCCCAAAAACCGCATACCCCCACTTTTAAAAAAGTCCCGGGAAAAAGGAGCTTTCCCAACCACCTTTTTAGTTGAACTTTACATTGACTACCCGCCTGGGCCCACAGCATGACCCCAAACCGCATGACCCCAGATTAAAAAGTCCAAAAAAAGGAGCTTTCAACCCCCAAAATTTTAGTTTCATGGACATATCTTCCCTGTCCGGGCAGCGCTTTGCCCTCCTATGAGTGCGGACCAATTGAGCTTCATTGGAAATACTGGGGGTTTAAACACTCCTGTCCACCCGGGGTGCCCTTTTTCTTTTTTTTTTCTCTTTTACTCAACTGCTGGAGGAAAATTTGTCTCGTATTTTGTTCTCTGTCTGTCCCAAACTCCTGTCCTCTGAAAACCTACTTTGGGTAAGTTTTCCTGTACCTCCCTTTAAAATTCAGGGGAATTTTTTTACCAGCATTTTGTCAGAAAGTTTTTTAGTATTTAAATTTTAGAAAACACATTTTTAAAATGGGATGGAATCCCACCTGCTTTTTTTCCCTTTTTTTTTTCATTGTATTAAATGGGTTGTCTCAATACAGGGATTGATAGCTATGTTAAAGATCTTGAAAAAAACAATCATTTTGCAATATGTGCCCATTAACAGTGTCCTACTTATTCCTGTTTCTGACAGCACCACCCCCCCTTTGGCCACTCTTGAAAATTGTGAAGAACAAAGTCTGTTAAAAAAAAATTTTTATATAATAAACCTGTAAAACAGCTGCATGTCACAAAAAATCCCCCAAAAAATTAAAAAGCATGCCCTTGAGCCATTTTGGACAATTG
>JAODAL010039593.1:0-37836 GCA_025379985.1 Phyllomedusa bahiana | reverse complement strand
CCCTTTATAAAAGCTCTGTCCAAAGGGGCTCAATCAGTCATACTCAAACCCTGCCCAAAAATGGGCAACACAAAAATTTCTAAGGAGTGGGGATAAGATCATTACGACAAAAGCTGGAAGGGCAAAAAAAATGTAAGTAGGATGTGGGGTGGATGGAGACAATTTTGGTGCAATGTAAGAAAAAGGGAAAGGGAAAATAAAAAAAGGGATGTCAGTGACATCGTCTGGGACAAAAATTCACCTCGTGAGGATTGTCACGTTTCGCATATTTCCGCCGTGAAGCAGCAAGGCTGGTAGGGGAAATCCCTCAAGTGTCGACACCCCGGGGAAAGCCGGGTGATGGTTAGGAGGGGGACAGTCAGCTTTTTCAAGTAGAGGGTGTGTGCACGGGCCCAATAGGAGGGCCGGAGTCTGCACCAATTGTTGCTGGGGGGGCCTTGGGTTCCTCATTTAAACTCCTCACTTCTCTCAGTCTTTGCTGAAAAGGTTTCCCCTTGCTACTTCTGTTTTTTGTTGGTATTTACTTCCTGATCTCTGACATCGGCTGCTTCCTGACCTCGCCTTTGCCTTCCGACTTTGTACTGCGCCCCTGACCATGTTTGGGACCCCGGTTTGCTTTTTTGACTATTCTTTTTGGTTAGTTTCTTGGCATATGGGGTTCCGTACTGTACCCCGGGGATGTTGGACTTTGAGTTTCCCAAAGGGGCCCTGCATTAGCAGCGTAGGGGCTGTCGTCGTTGGGGGGTCCGCCGCCTGGAAGCACGCCAAGTAGGCGGGGGACAGTGGATGGGTGGCAGAAAGGGGCCCCCGCACCTCTTGAGTGACATTTTCTCAGGCCGAAATGGTCTTTTTGCTCCCCACTTGCTATGAACCCCATGATAGTTTGGGTAGAGCAGTGATGGGTTACCCAGTAGTCCAGGAGCGGGCCCAAACTGAGGGTACGCAGCGGAGTTTTTCCCTAAGTCGGTGTTTGTATTTTTCTGCCCTCCCCGGTGGAACCTCCTTTCAGTTGCTGATGTTTCAGGCAACAGAATGTTTTTTTGGACATTTAAGAGAGGGATGTCGCTTGTTTTTAGGCCCCGTCCAGTACCTGGGAAAATAGGAGCAGAAAGTGGGAATAGTTATGCCCCTATTTCGGGCCCGCTCAGGAGTGGGTTTTTCTTTCCCCCCTGAATCGCCGAATTTTTTCTGGGAAAAGTTCTTTGTCTTTAGGCATCTTTTTATGCCCCTGATAGGGGAGGTGGTCGAGGCTCAGTGACACCTTAGGCGGGTAAAAGGATGTGGAGGGTATTGTCGAATTTCGGTGGTGTTCGTCGGGGGGAAAACCCAAAGCCTTAAAATGTCAATTTAGACTAGGGTTAGTGACCATGTGAAGGATTTTTTGGGGCTTACCCTCCCCCCTGGTATTTAGATGAGGATGCATTAGCCGTTCGTTGGCAGACGTTTTGGGGGGAAGAGTGGGGGAAAAGGATCCTTTTCCCGGGGGTCCCCCACCGGGTTTTCCCTTCACCCGTTGTTTCCGTTTAAAACACGAGGACCCCCATAAAAAGTGGGGGTTCTTCTTGACTTTGTGTGACCATAGGATCCCCGTCGAATCAGGGGTTGGGGTTTTTCTACTGTGGAAAAAGATGGAACGGCTTCAGGAGTGCTAAAAAATGGGGGGGACCGGGCCAGAAAAACCCCAGGCCTAGGTGTTTGCAGGAAGTCACTGGGCGAAGGTTTTTTCCTCTTGTACCAAAAAGTTGCTGCCCCCATTTAAGATTCATATTTGACTTGTTGGTTCTGGGAAGCTTTTGTGGTTTTTGGGTCAGTTTAAAATTTTGTAAACGGTCCTTCGCCAAAGTCTGGGTCTCCTTGGGAGGCCTCTCTTGACCCCTGCTGGTTGTGGAATCAAATTACTCCGTGACAAAGGGCACAACCCAACATTTTATCCTGAGCCGAGAGGGTGGTGGATCCTTACATACGGGAAAAGAGATTTATTTATCATGGAGGGGCTGCCCGTGTTTGGTTTTGGGGTGCCCGGGGTTCAAAAAATAACCGGTGTTTGAGGGAATTAGGAAAATTTAAAACCAAGTGGTGGCAACAGTGTTTTTGCAGATTTTCCCCTTTTCTTTATGGGCAATATAGAGGATCTGTACCTATATTCCCCAAGGGACTGTTGTTTTGGGTTTATTTCTCTGATTTACCCATGGAGTTTAAAGGGCCCCTCCAGGATTGGACCTGCCAATTGTCTGTTTTCCCTTCTTTTTTTCCCCCAAACAGCTGGCTATGATTATTAAAGAATTTCTGATTCTGTTTTATCTGGATCCCGGGTTGTTGCACAAAAAGGGAGATTTTCGTATTTATGGGGCCCCTCATTGTCTCGTGATGTTTAGGGGGTATGTGGCATTTGCGAAGTCTTGTCGGGGCAAAAGGTTTTCCAAAAAACTCGTCCCCCCTTGGGAACTTTTTCCTTCCTATTCCTGAAAAATCCCTGGACTCTAAAAATTTCATGGATTTTTGAAGACCTTCTACCCAGGGGAAGTCAGTTTTAGGGTGGTGTGGAGTTTCAGTTAAAAGTGCCATCTTGTTCCGCTAAGGGGGGGAACCGTCCTCAAAAAACTTGCTGAATTTTCATCAAAATATTGTAAAAATTTCTGGTTTTCCGGAGAATATTGTTTCTGACGAGGTGTTCAAATTTTTTTCTGTTTTTGGGAGCCCCTTTTCAAAGGTTGGGTATCACCCGTCCTTTCCTCTGCCTTTCCCCCCAGAGACAATGGGAGAAATAGGGGGTAAATCAAATGGTAAACAAAAAAAACTGTTAGATCTGATCTCAGGGAGATTGGGTAAAAATTTTCCCTTGGGTTTAATTTTCCATTAATAATCGGATAGTGCTCGCTGTAATTTTACTGTTAAAATTTGGTTTTCACCAAAGCAGTATCATTTTCCAGTGCTATGTCTGATCAAGCGGGGTGGATGTTTCATTAAAGATTGTGCCAATTGGGCCAAATTCAGAAAAACTTGGTCAAACCCAGAGCATCCAAAAAGAAAAAAGTGCAAAAGACGCCTTTGCTCTATGGTTTTCTGTGGGGATAAAGTGCTTTGCGGTAAATTAGCTCACGATTTGTGGGTCCTTATGTGGTGCAGGACAGTGGTGAACCCGGGGTGGCATACCTCTTAAGTTTACCTCCCTCTCTCCGGGTTCATAACGTTTTTCACCAGTCACTATTAAAGAAGTACATTCCATCTCCGACTTCACCTTCGATACCCCCTCCTCCTGTTAGTGTAGAGGGTCAGTTGGAATATGAAGTCGACCTGCATCTTAGACTCCCGTAGAGTGCAGAGGTCCTTACAGTACCTTGTCCACTGGAAGGGTTATGGCCCGGAGGAGAGGTCGTGGGTTCTGGCCAGGTTCATCCACGTTGAAACGCTGATCAAGGAATTCCACGACTCTCACCCGGACAAACCCAAACCAGGGAAGGGTCCAGTGGCCCCTCCTAAAAGGCGGGGTGCTGTCACGGCGCACGTTTCCACCGTGAAGCAGCAAGGCACGGTAGGGGTTAATCCCTCTAGTCAGTCGACACACCCAGTGAGAAGCCAGGGTGATGAGCTTAGGAGTGACAGCTCAGCTCCTAATCAAGTCAGAGGGTGTGTCGCACTGGCCAATAGGAGGGCCCGGAGGCCGCACCAATCGTCTGCTGGGGCGGGCTCTGGGTTCCTCATTTAAACTCCCTCACTTCTCTCAGTCTTTGCCTGAGAAAGGTTTCCCCTTGCTACTTCCTGTGTTTCCTGTTGGTATTTGCTCTCCTGATCTCTGACATTGGCTCGCTTCCTGACCTCGCCTTTGCCTCCGACTTTGTACTGCGCTCCTGACCGTGTTTGGACCCCGGCTTGCTTTTTGACTATTCTTTTGGCTTACGTTTCTTGGAATATACGTTCCCGTACTGTGACTGACCCGGACTGTTGGAGTTTCCCTGACGGCCCTGCACTTAGCAGCGTAGGGGCTGTCGTCCAGTTGGGGTCTGCCGCCTAGGGCAGCAAGCCAAGTAGGCAGGGACAGTGGGCTGGGTGGCAGTCAGGGCCCACTGCACCTCCTCTGACATGACAGTATCCTTAATTATGAGAAAGGTGAGAGATCAGCCTAAAACTACACGGGGGGAACTTGTTAATGATCTCAAGGCAGCTGGGGCCACAGTCACCAAGAAAATCATTGGTAACACATTACGTCATAATGGTTTAAAACCCTGCAGTGCCCGGAAGGTACCCCTGCTCAAGTAGGAACATGTGCAGGCCCATCTGAAGTTTGCCAATGAACACCTGGACGATTCTGTGAGTAATTGGGAGAAGGTGCTGTGGTCAGATGAGGCAAAAATTGAGCTCTTTGGCATTAACTCAACTCGCTGTGTTTGGAGGAAGAGAAATGCTGCCTATAACCCAAAGAAAACCATCCCCACTGTCAAGCATGGAGATGAAAACATTATGTTCTGCAGGTGTTTCTCTGCACTGGGCTACTTCACTGCATCAATGGGAGAGTAGATTGAGCTATGTACCGTAAAATCCTGAGTGACAACCTCCTTCCCTCTGCCAGGAGGACAATGACCCAAAACGTACAGCCAAGGAAACAAAGGAGTGGCTCAAAATGAAGCATATTAAGGTCAGGAAGTGGCCTTGCCAGTCTCCAGACCTTAATCCCATAGAAAACTTATGGAGGGAGTTGAAGCTCCAAGTTGCCAAACGACAGCCTCAAAATCTTAATGATCTAGAGACGATCTGCAAAGAGTAGTTGACTAGTGTTGATCGAACAATTCTAGAAAAGTTTAGTTGTAGTAGAACGTCTCGAATTTTTAGAACTCGAACTGAACATTTTACTGTTCGTTTGACTAAAATTCTTGTTCTAATTCAACACACCATTTTCAGTTTAGTTTTTAGCAGCTTTCTGCACTTTTGGCGGCCATCCAATCACCTTTCTACACTTTTGCACAGAGAAGTGTCAAAAAAATCATCGCTGAGGTATAGGGCTCTCAGTGGCTGCTAAAATATCATGACCATGTTATATATATTTCACTGTATTGCCTTGTGAACACCATTTTCAGCTCACTCTCTGTACTGTACAGACTGCTCTTAGTTAGTTTGGTAGCATAATCCTCTCCATAGACATCAATAGTTAGGGAGTCTGGTATTGATGGCTGCATCTTTCTCACACCCAGAAGATATTATTTGGCGACATTTGCAGGCTCACATGGTATCAAGGGTATTTTAAAAAACAAAAATTTCTTTAAAAAGTGGGAAAAGCTCTAGATCGCTAAAGTTAAAAAATTACTATTTATTTTACATATACCTAACGCGTTTCACGAGTTTCACACTTGCTTCCTCAGCAAGTAGTAATTTTTTAACTTTAGCGCTCTAGAGCTTTTCCCACTTTTTTAAGAAATTTTTGTTTTTTAAAATACCCTTGATACCTTGTGTTCCGTTGGCGTCCCATGTGGACATCAAAGGCGGGAAGTTTGGAGCAGCTTCAGTGACCAGAATAACCACGGTGGAGGATATGGAGCGATAAAGAGATCTGTACCGTAATTTGTGCAGCAGAAATAGGTGAGCACTTGACCTCCACTGGAATTTAGAGTGGTATATTATATAAGAATTCAGCTGCGCTTTCTTTTTCCAGTTCATTTGCACACCTGGGAAAAACTTTTTGAGACCATCTAGGTTTTTTTCTACGGAGTGTATATATTTTTTTATTTGCAGGCTCACATAACGCCTAACTCTCATATACAGTACATGGATATATATTATACAGAGTGCTTGGATTTGCTAAATCATACTCAGTGCCCAAAAGTTTGCAGCTTTGGGGGTTCAGTAATTGTATAACACACTGTCTCCAAATCTTCTATGTGTAAAAGGGGCTTTTGGGCCCCCTCAGGATGCAGGTCCCCATAGCATCTTCTAGCACTGCACCTCCTTTAGATATGCCCCTGCTGGCAAGCTGTCCTCATCTTTTCAGTTAGCCATTGAAAGGAATGAAGTATTTTAGCCTAGCAGTTTTTTTCTGTCACTCTTACAGCCACATTTTCTTCACTAAGTTGTTCCACGTATCCAGTTTACTGTTATGGATGGTAATTCCAGCTTCTCCTCACCTGTACAGGTATAAAAATTAACCAGAACATCTTCTCCCATTGACTTTAATGGGGTTCGAGTTCTGGTTTGAATAGAACTTCGAACCAAACTCACAAAAGTTCAAGGTTCTAATCGAACTAGAACATTTTACTGTTCATCTCTAGAGTTGATCAAAATTCATCCTGACTTGCGTAAACCTCATCATCAACTACAAATAATGTCTGACTGCTGTGCTTGCCAACAAGGGTTATGCCACCAAGTATTAAGTCTTGTTTGCCAGAGGGATCAAATACTTATTTCTCACTGTAAAATGCAAATACATTTATATAATTTATACAATGTGATTTTCTGGATTTTATTTTTGATATTCTATCTCTCATTGTTAAAATTAACCTACCCTTAAAATTATAGACTGTTCATGTCCTTGTCAGTGGGCAAACTTACACAATCAGCAAGGGATCAAATAATTATTTCCTTCACTGTAGGTGCAGTCTATCCTTGGTTCATAAGTTCATATCCTTTGTTCATAGGTTTAGATAGATAAGCAGGTAGATAGGTAGATCCCCATTAGGTAGCTATACAGGGCTCTAAGTAGGTAGGTAAGTATAAAGGTCTCCAACTGTAGAGAGGTGTAAAGGTACCTTCAGAATTTAGGTATAAAGGCCCCCTTAGTAAGTATATAGATCCAGTACAAAAGTAGTTAAGTATATTGTCCCCCATTGGGTAGCTTTATAGGCTTCCTTACAAGCATATTGTTCCCCATTAGGCAGCCCCTCAGTAGGTTTATAAGCTCCCTCAGTAAATAGGTATATAGGTATGCAGGCTAAAGTGTGTTTTTTTTTTTTTTCTCTTTTTACTGAAATATTTTGGGGATGTGAAGTGCCCCAAAAAAGGCAGCTTAAACAGCTATGTGACAGGGTCACTTTTAGGTTCACACATTGGGTGACATGTATGAACTTGGAGCAGACATGCCAGTTCTAAATAGCTTTAGAGCAGTGAGTGTGCATGAATCTGTCCTACTGCGGTTCATACATTTTGTGCATTGTAGGTGGATTGCAGGGTAATGTTGGCATGAAGGCTAAATGTGCTGCATGGTGATGCACTAGAAAAGACTATACAGAATTCCTGACAGATCGGGCCATGCTGACTAATATTCATTATAAAACCTATATACAATTAAATAATTTAACAATAAAATTAGTATTAAAATATATAATCTTTTTTTTAAATTAAATAATATAAAATTAATATTGAATTATATGTCAAAAAATGATTAATAATTTAAATAATTTAAAAGTAGAGAACCAATAGAGCATCTACCATAAATCTCGTTGTTAAAATATTATCAGTGATTACAAACACATCATAGCAGGCTGGAAATAAAAGAAAAGCCATTAGAATAGCATGTCAGTAGATAGAAACTATGGTAATGATCTTGCTTGGTGCACTACAGGTCCCAACGAGACCTGCAGTGTGCTGGTTATTGACGTATGTAGACTGAGAGCAGCAAAATTAAATTTCCACACTGATCACATCTGATTAAAATTTGTTTAATTTAATGTAGTGAAAACGAAAAAAAATTGCATGAAACAAATGTTCCTAAAAAGTTAATGCAAAATCCTGACCTACTGACCCGATGACCTACATTTTCATGATCGAAAATTAAAGTACAATATAACAGTCTAAAATAAAGTATTTCATAAGATTTTAATGATTAAAAAAACTAAAAATATCAACTCGATGAGTTGCACTAGTCATTCTAGAGAAGAGAAGTAACAGAATACAAATGTAACAGTTCTTAAGTATGACTGACAGTAATAGCTACTTATCTCTTGCAACATTCTAACCACAAAATGAGATTGACGCAGGGAGAGCATTATGATGTAGTAGAAAGATAAACTTTACCAGTATAATTGGCGTTTAGGAGATTTTGTTCTTCTCTATAGAGTTTAAAGCAGTTCATTGAGTTCCTTTTTTAATGTAAAATTTATTATGATAATGATAAAATTTTGTTCTGAGTTCTCAATTTTTCGTGTTTTATAATAAAAATGTTACAAAATACCTTTTTGTATATTAATTTTCATTAATAAAACTGTAGGTCAGTGGGTCAGACTTTATTCTACATATGGTAATAACCTAAACGCCACAGATCTTGCTGAGACTTGTGGTGCGCCATGCAAGATCACGTAGGGCTACATGTCCCATTAGGGCTGCACCATTTTTTTGGTGTATTTTGCACAAAAAAACTGTTGATGCCCTATTCTCTATATAAATGAACTGTCGTACACCAAAACTAGGTGCATTATACTTCAATAGGGATGAACAATATTATCAGCAAAAGTTGAAATCGGCCCGGTTTTTAGGCTTATCGGAAATTTCCAATCACACGATAGTTTAGGTGACAATCTTACAGATTATCTATTACTATCGCGCCATTTTCAGCGGTTCCTGTCATTTTGGCAGACCGCCAATCAGCTCCGAGGATAGAGGGGGGGTGAGGAGGATGTACAACATCACCAATTTGCGGTGTATGGATCTCATTGGCTGCAAAAATCACATGACCTCGTTTTATCTATGCAACTGCATTTCCTATTTGAGATCATATTCTGTCTATCACACTTCACGGCAGGACGTGTCTCTCTGCGTTTAAACGAATAGCTGTTCTAACAGCTCTGAGAGATAGTCTCTTCTAATACAAGAAACCATCCCGCTACCTACAGCTTAGAATAGAGTTAGACATTCACTTCTTATTTAGTTAGAGAAAGTTTTAAAGATATATACTGGTGTGTGTAGCCGCGGGGGGGAGGTGGGGCAGCACTTTTTAATCTGTGGGTCATTCGGGTTTGAGGTCATGTTGTGGTCCAGGACAGGTATAGTCAATTTCCAGTTCAACTAAAATGGTGGTTCAAATAATACTGTCTTCTGGCACTTTTTTAATTTGTGGGTGATGCAGGTTTAAGGGTCATGCTGTGGTACAGGACAGGGATAGTGAATAGTCTGTCAGTTTTTTTCTGTGACTCTTGTTGCCTAATTGTGTTGCCTAAGATGTAGCACGTATCCAGTTTGCTGTTGTGGATGTTAATTCCAGCTTCTCCACCCCTGTTTGGGTGTAAGAATGAAACTGTTGTTCCTCTCCCATAGACTTTAATGGTCATCAGCGATAATCTGTTATCGACTATCGAATATCGGCATGATAATTGATGATATCGACTATCGATCCGATAACGATAGTTGACACAATAGCTCATCACTATACTCTAGGCATGACACATTTGAATGATCTGCTACGTGCCTATGTTATGCTATGCACCTAGATTAGGAGCATCAATTATATTATGCAAGGTATGCCACATACCACATGCCAGATTTTTGACAGGTTTTTTCATTCAGGCGCCTTAAAACTGGAGGCACCTTTTTTCTGACATGTCGTCCTTAGTTTCTATTCACTGACATGCTATTCTAATGGTTTTTCTTTTATTTCTAGCCTGCTGTGATGTCTTTGTAATCTCTGATAATACTATGATAATTCTGTATATATCCGACTGAGAACAGGATTTATGGTAGATGCTGCATTGGTTTTTATAATTTATATTTCTTATTTGAATTTTAATTTTATATTATATAATTTTATATACATCTTATACCAGATAATTTTATATTTTTTGGATATTGTATAATTTAGTATTAATTTTATATAATTTCATTTTATATATTTTGATAATTATCATAAATTAGATTTTGTAGTATAAGTTGAGAAATAATTGATATTGTTTGCCCTAACGGCAAATCTAATTCATCTACAACAACCTTAACCTTAATAAGACCACTTTTAACTTGGTCTGGCTGGTGCTGAGAGTTTTGCTCCTACTTTTGGCATTACACATTCATTAACATGTCTAATCCTATGAATCTGGTGCTTCACGCCCCCGCATCTTTGGCACATTCAAAAGTGTTGTGTCTGGAGCAGATTACGGCAAAGTTTGGAGTACACCAAAGGTGCAGACCCATTCATACATGTCACCTGTTGTGTTTTTCTTGCATTTTTTAACTGCTTTCAAAGCACATGCATTTAGAAATTCTCTTATAAATCAGGTGTAGTAAAAATGCATACTTTTTTTAAAAAAAGCAGGTGTTTTAATTACTAATTGACATTTGAAATACTATTGATATTTGGGAAAATCAAAAAAATGCATTTTAAAAAATGCATGGCTGCGATCCTTCACTTTCAGCTCACTAGATCAGGTGGTCCATGTTTACAGCTTTTCCTGTGCTGCCCCAATGCAAGTTTGTAGGCCAAGTGAGCTCTGCAAATGTGTCCCTTTACCTGTTGCAAACTGCCATGGACTATTTAAAGTAATGCTCTTCCTTTAGTCCTTGTCTGATCTTAGGTATTTCATAGTATAGGGTAGTAATTCTTCATATATTGCTAATACCTGCTCAGACATTGGCTACTCCTCTGACCATGATTCTTGTCTGCCAGCTACCTACCTTAGCGTTCTGATTTCATGGTAAAACTACTCTGTCTGTAATTTCTGGCCTGACTACACCTCTAGCTTGCCCCTGTTGTACTGTGTTTAAGACAACATCTGTTGTCCTAGGAGATTGTGACCAGGGTAGAGACCTGGGAGTTTCCTGTACTAGTGTCTAAACCCCCTCACTGTGAGGGCCAGATCTTTAGACTCTACTCTTTGGCACAGCCATAAATCCAATATGTGACACGATCAATCTGCCTTATATAAATAGAATTTATTGCAATAAATAATTGTTTTTATGATTTCATATTTAGACAAAAAACTGTGAACACCAAAGATCCTACAAAAAAGCATCAACAGATTACTTCAGCCATTTTAGAAGTTTTCCTATAACAAAGAATTCTAAAAAGTCCTTAGAAAATTTCTTCTGGGTTTGAGAAGTAGTGATGTCCAACATAGCAATCATTGCCTTTTTAAAAATGCATGTTGATTATACAACTAGTTCCACGAAATGTAGCCTTAAAGCAATAAAAACAGTTTTATTCTATCTTAGCAATTAAAATAGTCTTAATCCCCTGCTGTTTTAGACTGGCTGCATGAAATTGCTTTCATTAAGTATATATACCCCACAGCAAAAAAGGACAGCGAAGCTTAAAATGTTACTGTCTTTTTGAGTCCTATGTATTATCCAATTTCATTGGTTCACATTAGGTAGGAAAGAAAATTAGCAATGTTAAAAATCATTTCCCTAGAAGATTGGGTTTTATGCTCTGTAGTACTTCAAACATTCAGTAAGGCTACAGAAAAAAATCAAGTTTAAAACATCAAAAAACAAAATAAATTGTAGTTTCAATTGAGTACACCGGAATTTGTCAAGAAGAGACTCACAGTTATGATTATGCAAGTAGAACATGCACACATTTACAACTAGATTCACACATGGTTCATCACACAGTCAATAAAGTACCTGCATCATAAAGTGTATCAATAATGGTACCTTATAGTACGGGAAGGTAATGCTGCAATATTGTACATGGAACTAAAACCAGCATCACTTAACATGGAAAATGCACGTGGTCCAGCACCTGTTTCTGAGCCTAGCTCAGAAAAAAGTGCCAGGCACCCGAGCAGGCTCAGACTTAGCTCCGTGTCGCGTTTTCATATAGAAGGCAAGTGGCTAGATGTAAGTTCATCTCGTCACTTGCCCCTTAACTGCGTGAGTGGGCCGTCTTTTCTATTGGTCAGAATAGGTGGCTTCCCTGGAGGCCCCTGAGCACAGGCGGCCCGCTCACTGCTCAGGTTGCTTATCCTACCCAGTGACTACAGCCAGAGCGCTTGCCACCAGGAAGTACCAGACTTCAGTCATGCTGTGCTTGCACATTACTCTTGCAGTGCAGGCAAGCCGGTCAACAGTAAAGGGTAAGGTAGGGGCCTGGCCTCTGATTTACCTCACTGTTGCACCGCCCTGCTTGCGCTTTAATAGTAATGCGCAGGCACAGCATGATTGAAATCTGGCACTTCCTGGTGGCAAGCGGTCATCCTCCTCCATCCCCCACTGGGCTGCCGTAAAATGTAGTTTAATGCTACCAGCAAATGAGGTCCTAAATTTTATCCAGCCTTTCTCCTATTCTCATTACAGAAGGTGCAGCCAGTGAGCCACACGTATAAGGCTATATTCATGGGGACAATGATGGCTTTATTCATGGGGGACAGTGATTGGTATGATATAGCAACTTAATGTGGTCAGTCAGCCATAACTACAGTTATACTACAAATATATATAACTAATTAATAGCTTGCTTAACTGTTAAGGATATGTTCCATATATACAGTTCTAAAATTAAGACACACCGGGAGGCTATGTGGCCCCTGGTGAAAATGAGTTTGACACCCCTGCTATAGGTAAACAAATAACATGTCTGAATAAAGACAGCCAGAGTACCCTTGTTAACAGCAGCATCTAAGTATCCTTATTATTGGTCACCAACACCAGTCTATAACAATCACACTGTCACATTATCATGACCACTAGTTAATATCCAAAGTAACTGCCGTGTGAAGTATGGACAGCAGCTGGATGGGCTGGGCGTGACTAAAGAAGGTCCTGTATGTTTCTCCCCTGACACACCAACCTCTATCAATTCAATGAAGCTTAAAATGTAACTCAATAGAAAAGGCAATGCTAGGCCAATCATCTGCGGCCAAATTCCAATGCTGACGTGAAAATTGAAGCCTTTTCTGCTGATGCAACTTTATTAGCAATGGTGCAGTGACCATCCATCTGCTGCAGAGCCCAATACACAGTAGGGTTCACAGAACTGTTTTAGATATGTGTCTAGTAGTCGCCTGGTTTATTTTGGTGGTGAGGAACTCTACTGTAGCATATCGTTCTGCACCTTTGTAGCCGAAATTCACCTCTCATATCAATGGCACATGGTGCTCTGCAGTTTCCATGTTCTTTATTCACGATTGTGCCATTTGAAACCTCCACCAGAGCCGCGTGCAAATAGGTTACAATGACGTTACAAACTGCAGTTTCTGAAACACTGCAACCCTTGGCCTGGAAGCCAATTATCATCCCTTTTCACAGCTCGATAAATTGCCACTTTTACTCAAGACAACAATGAGGAATACAGTATATGTGCAGACAGCCTACATACACCTTATAAACCAACCAAGCCTGCTCACAACACATCAATTCCCTCATGAGCTATGCGCTGCCAATGTTAAAAGTAAGAAGTGGTCATAATAATGTGACTCAATTGTGTGTACGTTTCATGAAAATAATACATTTCCCCTGTCACCAAATAAACCTGTGCTTTATATACTGTATTTCTATTCAATCCTTTTATTGTATCCCTCTGACATGCACTATGGGAAGAGTCTCAAAAGTAAACCTAAAGTAATAATATGTCTATTTTATTTACTTTTGTGGAAACTCAATCTAATTGATGTTTTTTCTTGGCTGATTTATGTGAAGTATAACATAGCGTTAAATCAGTTTTCCATTGAGTAGACTATACTGTGAAGTAGGAATTCTTCAGAGATAAGAAATCTCAGTTAAAACATTGTAAATCCAGAGACTAAACTAAAATATTGCTCTTCTTAGCAGCTTTCACCTGAATTTATTTTGGCCTATTACGGTACAGCATTTAGATACTGCCACTAATCCAGCTATCTATCTCTATCTCTAATAAATGCTATCTTTCTGTATAAATCTGTCAGTAGTTTCATACACTCGACAGATTGAAATCAGAGCACAGCTCACTGTAGATTACACATAACAGCCCATCCATTATGAACCTCAAAGGCAAGATTTTAGGTCCACTTATTTTATTGCTACGTTCTTCAATGATAATGTCATCCATAAAAACACATCAAATGTTAAGAAAATAAAAAATGTTTAGGATTTAAATGTTTTGAAGACACAATAACATTTACCATCTATAGTATTTAATGACATGTAATACAAATGATTGTTAAATGGGTTGTCTCACCATGCTTTTTACAGAGCCATAGGCAACTTCAGAGTCACACTTCCTGGTCAGGCTGTGGGTGGCTCTACAGTGATTGGCTTATCTGCACTGCTATGCCTAGCTAAGCCCGAAGGAGAGACATACAGTATCTCACAAAAGTGAGTATACCCCTTACGTTTTGTAATTGTTGTATTCTATCTTTTCATGGGACAACTGGAGATATGACACTTTGATATAATGTAAAGTAGTCAGTGTACAGCTTCTATAACAGTGTAAATTTGCTGTGCCCTCAAAACATCTCAACACACAGCCATCAATGTCTAAACCGCTGGCAACAAAAGTGAGTACATCCTCAGTGAAAATGGACAGATTGTGCCCAATTTATCATTTTCACTCCATACTATCATGTGACTCATTAGTGTTACAAAGTCTCAGTTGTGAATAAGGTGCAGGTGTGTCTGATTTGGTGTTATCACTCTCACAATTTTTCATAATGGTCACTGGAAGTTCAACATGGCACCCCATGGCAAAGAATTTTCTGAGGATCTGACAAAAAGAATTGTTGATCTACATAAAGATGGTCTAGGCTATAAGAAGATTGCCAACACCCTGAAACTGAACTGCAGCACAGTGGCCAAGACCATATAATGGTTTAAAAAGACAGGTTCCATTCAGAACAGGCCTCATGGATGACCAAAGAAGTTGAGTGCTTGTGCTCAGCATCATATACTGAGATTGTCTTTTCAAAAAAAGACATATGAGTGCTGCCAACATTGCTGCAGAGGTTAAAAGGGTGGTGAGTCAACCTGTCAGTGCTCAGACCATATGACCAACACTGCATCAAATTGGTCTGCATGGATATTCTCCCTGAAGGAAGCCTCTTCTATAGATGAGGCACAAAAAAGCCCACAACTTGTTTGCTGAAGACAAGCAGACTAAGGACATGGATTAGTGGAACTATGTCCTTTGGTTTAATGAGATAAACTTATTTGGTTCGGATGGTGTCAAGCGTGTGTGGCGGCAACCAGGTGAGGACAAACACAGCGACCACTGCCTTGCTGAAGAAAAATTAGAGTAAAGGTGTTGGACCAGCCAAGCATGTCTCCAGACCTAAACCCTACTGAGTATCTGTGGGGCATCCTTAAACAGAAAGTTGTGGAGCGTAAGGTCCTTAACATTAGCCAGCTTTGTGATGTTGTCATGTAGGTGTGGAAGAGGATGACACAGGCAACCTGTGAAGTTCTAGTAAACTCCATGCCCAAGAGAGTAAAGACAGTGCTGGAAAGTAAAGGTGGCCACACAAAATATTGACAGTTTGGGCATAATTTTTCCATTTTCACTTAGGCGGTGCTCACTTTTGTTGCCAGTGATTTAGTCATTAATGCTGTGTATTAAGTTTTTTTGAGGGCACATCAGATGTATACTGTTATACAAGCTGTACACTGACTACTTTACATTATATTAAATTCTCATATCTTCAGTGTTGTCCTATGAAAAGTTATAATAAAATTTTTACAAAAATGTGAGGGATGTACTAATTTATGAGAGATACTGTAAGTGCTGAAGGTGTGTAAATTTTAGTGCAAAAGGCTATAGAGCTGTAAAGTGTTAAAGCTTGTCAGTTAGTAATGTAAACAAGCTCCCCTCTTTGAAAATAAGAAGCAGAGTATGGAGTGAGTCATCATCCTGAGGTGGCCGATAACAAGGGAAGCTTGTGTGCAAAAGTGGGAAATAAGATCTTCTCCGAACTATGTAGAGACACAAAATCAAAACGGCAATGTATTTGGTTATAGTCTTGTTTTAGCTTTACCTACATGTTTAAGGTAAGTAAATGAAATGAATAACACTTTTAAATGTACAAGGAAGAGAAAGAGTTGTGGCAGAAAAAAGTAGAGGCATATCCAGGCTGCACCAGTTTTCTAGCATCAAATCTAACAAAAAAGCTGCTGCTGCCAAAAACAAGCACAAGCACTTTTGTCTGCAAAAGTTCTTAAGGGGCGTGTTGCGCCACATTCATAAGATTAGACACATTTAGAAATGTTGTGCGACAGAATGTGTTGCAAAAATAATGCACTAATCCATGCCATTTTCAAAATGACGAAGGTGAGACAAATTTTGGCGCAGACAATTTTTGAGACACTTTTTTGGCACCTAAAATTGTATCACAATGTGACACATAAAGTGCTGTAAGACACTTTCATTCATACTGATTAAAGCTACACTAACCTACTTAAAAGTAGTATGTTTAGTCTGTGCCAGGTTTCATATATGTGCCCCAGTGTCTTTCATGCTTGATCTTTTGTTTTTACAGGACATAAGCTAGTGCTAAGGACATCTTGCAATGGCTTATTTTCTTCCCCTCGCTAAAATTGCATTCCTGGCCAACTTCTTTTATAGTTTATGTTAAGCTATTTGAGTCTTCTTTATTAGTTTACCCTCTGGAGAAGCTAATCCTGCGAGAATTCAATAGGGGTAGGAATTGGCAATTTTGCTTACCAGGCACTCCAAGGTGCTATTTCTTGTCCAAATAACTATGCAAAGCTTAGACGTATGGTTCCAATTCTTATCCTGCTGCATGATAAAATTGAAGGCAATATAAAACTCAGCACAGATCATGGCATGGAATGACATTGTAAGATAATGATCAACAATCTGGCATAGTAAAGATGTGGCAAAGTTTAACTTTATGGTGATATCATGGAACTCCATGTTAGATGATGTTAGATCACAACAAAGGGCATTGAGAAGTATTAAAAAGTTGAGATAATTTCTTTGCTGTGATACATGGGGAGCTGTCACGTTTATCTTTGCCATATCTGTATGTTTTGCACTTTGGCAAATCCCCATATTACTAGAACCAAAAAGTCGATTTCATTATATATTCTCCACCATGATAAAAGACCAAGCAAGAGGTATACTGATCTGAGCCTCAAGGCTTTGAAGGTTGAGTACTTCTTACCAATCATTATAGACTTGGGGGGACATGCATGAAAACCGTCTAGGTCTAAGACTGTCTTTGATGCCCATAGAAAACAATCAGAGCTCCCCTATCATTTCATATAGTGCTCTAAAAAAATTAAAGGGGAGCTCTGATTGGTTGCTATGGGCAACAAAGAAAGTCTCAGACCTAGAAAGTTTTCATACATATGGCCTCTGGTGCTGGAAAAAAAAACTGCATTTCAGTGGTGCATATCAGTATTGTGTAATAAGAAGGGATAAGCGCCTTCCTGCAAAAAGATTGTGGACACTGCTGCCAAAAAGTGATTCTACCTCTGCATCAAGCTTACCTCTAGAATCTTTCATTTGGTCTAAATCTCACATATGTTTTCTTCTTTGATGCAGACCAACTTAGACACATTAGTTTATTATACTCTTTAGCAATTAGCCCCCGTCCATTGTCTGTGTTTTGCTTTTTTGCGATTTTCACATTTTTCACACTTTGTTTTGGCAGCATCCTATTAGGTAAATATAATGGAGTATTGTTTTTAAGATTCAAAATCCTGTATTGGGTGTGTATTATTCACAGAAACCTCTCATTTAGGATATTTCTGTAACGGATTGCGCCACGGTCCGACATCCGATCCGCGGTCATGCACACTTTACGATCTCTATGACGGGTCACACCACGGTCAAGGTCTCAGTCCATGGTTGCACTTGCTCCCATTCCCAGCTCCCCCGCTAGAGTACTTACCTATCCCGGCTATTTTCTGTGCCTAGCAGTATTCCTCTTCCTTCTGCTTCCTCTGTCTGCAGTTCTCCTTCTGACCACTATGGGCAAGCGTACAGTGTTCCTTTTGATTTAAAGAGCCAGTGTGAACCATATTATTTTTCCCCAGCTAACCACCTGGGACCATGGGCTTTATAGGGATTCTTTTCCCAGCAACCTTTGCCCAGTTATTGGTGTCTGTCCTGCATGAGTCAGCCAGTTTCTTCTATTAATCTCCTGTTATCGAACTCCTGCTACATTTGTGACCCTGCCTTTCCTTCCACCTGTCCTGAACGCCTGCCTGAATCTGACCTAGCCTATATGCTGCCTGCCCTGACCTTGTTGCTCCTATACTGCGTTCCAGCCTCATCCTCCGGTACCACATTTCTAGTTCATCATCTGTCACCGGGAGTAGCAACCTGGGTGTTCCCTGCAGCAAAGTCCATCTGACTTTGCGACAGGATCCGATGGTGACAAGGGAGCACTTAAGACTCCACTCTTCGGAGTAAGTTACGCCAACCGTAACTGTCACTTGCGGATCCACCTTGTGTCCTCAGTGCCCATTGTGCCAGTTTCGGACTCTGTTCACATCTGGGATGGAATTTTTGTCAGACTTGACTGCAAGCATAGTGTTTTGAGTGTTCAAACACCTAAAACTACAACAAAATCAAGATGTCCTCCATTGTATGTCAGTAGGATCAATCATAACAAAGGCCCAGCACACCGTTGTTGCTTTCTTTACTAACCTCTTTTTACTCTGTGACATACTGTGTGTATCCATCCTAGGAGGTGTTACTTCAACCTTTATGGCAGCTGTATATATGTAGCCTGCATCCTTGCTCAATGCCCCAGCCTCAATGACCTTCAACCTTAGTTCTGTCATGTTCAGAAACAAGCAGTGTTTTTTATTATTATACAAATGTAGCAAAACTAAAGTTTACAGATAATGCACTTTGATATCACGGCACAGAAAGTTATCTCAACTTTTCACTTGCTTTCGTTGTGATCTAAGATTGGATAACACAAGAAACTGTGATATCATGGTCAAACTTAATCTATATATATTGTATAATGCATATGTACAGCACAAAATTATGACTTGCTATTTCATATACACTTAGCAAGAGTTTACTAACCTTTTCTTCTTTGGCCATCTCTACACCGTCCTATATAAAATGTTGGTGCAATATAAAAAAATAAAATTTAAAAAGTATGTTTAACACAAGATCTTGATTTATACAATAGATCATTTACTGATCATACATTCCCATGAAGATGTTTTCTCTGCATGTCTAAAATGTGTATGTCGAGTAGTACCCAGTGATTTTCTAACATTTTCCAGGATTAACAAGGATCTGTCTAGTTTATCACTGGACTAACATGTGTATTCTATTTGTTTTAATTAGCAATGTGTAGATAACTAGATTGAGTAATTCATTGCAATTTTTCATCAACTGCTAATTGACAGAAAAAGAATGGTACAATTTACAGTCTTCTTGGTTACAACCCAAGAAATTGATTTGCACTTAATCTGACCTACTCCTTTCACTTCAATTAAGCCAGGTGACTTGGAATTGATATCTCTAAGTACCTGTGGTACATAACATATGTATTCAGTGATTTTATCTAGACAATGAGTAACATTTGGAAAGCAAGCTCTATGGTAATATCACCAGTTTGATTTATAATATTTTGTCAACTTCTTTTTAATTACATGTGCTTTTATTTTGTTGTACTAATATGTAGAAAAGTCTATTTATTTATGTTTGCCATCAGGTAAAGGCCTAAGCTCATTTCAGTACAGTAGTGAGGATATTATCTTAATGTCTCACAAACTTCTTAATACTCTTAGATTGGAGTTTGGTTTAGCTAACAAGGCTATGCTTGGCTTTACTAGACTTGTGGCCCAAAAAGCTGCAATCAGACCTAGTACTAGTATCAGGAAATGGCTGATGGAAATTACAGTGACCCATAGTAAAACTTAGCGTATATACTCAAGTATAAGTTGACCCGAATATAAGCCGAGGCACCTAATTTTGCCACAAAAAACTGGGAAAACCTAATGACTCTGGTTTAAGCCTAGGGTGGAAAGTTTAGTAGCTACTGGTATATTTCAAAAATAAAAATGGATACCAATAGAATTACATAGGCAGGTATAGGCAGTTTAATGTCCCCTATAGGCAGGTACAGTGAAGGAAATAATTATTTGATCCCTTGCTGATTGTGTAAGTTTGCCCACTGACAAGGACATGAACAGTCTATAATTTTAAGGGTAGATTAATTTTAACATTGAGAGATAGAATATCCAAAATAAAATACAGAAAATCACATTGTATAAATTACATAATTTTTTTTTGTATTTTGCACTGAGAAATAAGTATTTTATCCCCTACCAGCCATTAAGAGTTCTGGCTGCTACAGACCAGTTAGACGCTCCTAATAAACTCGCTGCCTACATTAAAGACAGCTGTCTTAAATAGTCATCTTTATAAAAAACTCCTGTCCATAGACTCAATTAATCAGTCAGACTCTAACCTCTACAATATGGGCGACACCAAAGAGCTTTCTAAGGATGTAATTATGAAGGATTACGCTGTAATGGTTGCAAATCCTGACGTGCCTGCAAGGTCCCCCTACTCAAGAAGGCACATGTACAGGCCCGTCAGAAGTTTGCTAATGAACACCTGGATGATTCTATGAGTGATTGGGAGAAGGTGCTGTGGTCAGATGAGACAAACATTGAACTCTTTTTTTTTATTAACGCAACTCGATGTGTTTGGAGGAAGAGAAATGCTGCCTATGACCCAAATAACACCATCCCCATTGTCAAGCATGGAGGTGGAAAATTTATGTTTTGGGTGTGTCTCTGCTAAGGGCACAAGACTACTTCACTGCATCAATGGGAGAATGGATGGAGCCATGTACTGTAAAATCTGTAAAAAGTGACTACATCCTTCCCTTTGTCAGGACATTAAAAATGGGTCGTGGCTGGGTATTCCGGCAAGACAATGACCCAAAACAAACAGCCTAGGCAATAAAGTTGTGGCTCAAAAATAAGCACATTAAGGTCATGGAGTGGCCTAGCCAGTCTCCAGACCTTAATCCCATAGAAAACTTATGGAATATGAGATTTTGGAGTTGAAGATTCGAGTTGCCAAGTAACAGCCTCAAAATCTTAATGATTTAGAGATGATCTGCAAAGAGGAGTGGACCAAAATTCCTCCTGACATGTGCGCAAACCTCATATATACACAAACAACCAGTCACAGGGATATCGAAAGCATAAACTCATATAACAATTAAATGTGGTTGGCCACCCTACGCCCCCGGGACACACAGCTACTCATAATATGCTTATTTATAGTTTGTCTTCTGTTCATTTCTTTTTTTAGTGGTCCTCATTTGTGAAGCCACTGATTGGATTCAGCAGTCACCTGCCGTTGTCAGACTTCACCATGTGAAAGTGGATGGTTTTGAGCGATGAAGTTTGTCAATTGCAGGTGATTGCTGAATCCAATCAGTGGCTTCACAAATTAAGACTACCAAAAACAAGAAGTAAACAGAAGACAGGAGAGCACCAGCTTTCCTGTCTTCTGTTACATTGAATTCCATGAGGAATATCCACAGCAAAGCTTATTTTTTTTTTATGAGTTTGTTATCAATAATTGTATTATTCCTATAAAGGTGTGTTCAGACTCTGATATTGTATACGTGTTAGGTATCCGTCAGTATACTGTGAAAAAAGGTACTGGCGGACACTTCGGGAGACTCATAGGGCATAATAGAGCAGACTTAGCCCTGTGTTTGATACGTTTCGCCCTATTTCTCAGTGTATACGCTTATTTTACAGGACTAGTTATTATCCCTTATGGGTCTGTTGCGGTATCTGCCAGGGTACATTTTTCATGGTACCTCAATGGATACCTCAAATGCAATATCATACTGTGAACTCATGCAAAGTGGTTGTTTTGTTTGGGGGGCCCAGTGCACAGCTTTGCTTGGGGGCCCATAATGTTAAGGACCCGGGGAGCCAGCTGATAAGCACCTAACATACTCACTATTGGACAGTTTTTCATTTCAACATTTCACCTAACAGTCCATTCTCCTAGACTTCAGTTCTCTTTCAGCCTTGGTCACAAGGAACTTTACTACTGTAGCCCCTGAAGGACGACAGAGGTCATGTGACACTGCCTAATGTCACCTTTTAAAAGCCTTCACTGGTGACACTGGGTAATGTCACTTAACTGTTGCAGCTAACCAGCAATGACATTGCGTTCAGCCAAAGCCTGCAGACAGCAGAAAACTTGGGGAGAGGACCCGCAAGCGTGTCGCTGGAAGAAACATTAGTCCATGGGAAAATATGTTAAGATTTTCTTGGGGGCTCAGTAGCATACTTTCATTAACAAAATGGGAGTTAGAAAACCCTTTTATGTACTATGGGGATTATAGCTTGGTTAAGGTTCACAGTCCACTAGTTGATTATACCTGATTTAGTCAAATTTTCTCTTAACTTAAAGGGCTTTTCTCACTACAAAGACTAGCTTTCAACATACAGGTACAGTTAAATGAATGCTTTTTCTAAATACAAATGTCAATAGATTTTACTTTAGTCATAAGATAAGAACACTTTTATGTGCTCTGAGTGCACCCTGGTTTCTATGGTAACCTGCATACCAGACCATACTCTGGAAGCAGCTGAGGAAGCAGAAAGCATGGATTTATGTCCAGAGAAAACTAATTATTTCTAGCAAGATTAGCTATTATTTTACTGATAAGTCACTGTATTTACTCCTTAAAACCCATGTAGCTTTATTACTTACAGATTAGATCTCATGCACTGCTCTTTGTAATGTCTCAGCTATTTACAGAGAGGGGCTTAATGTTCTAATCACTGCCATATAATTACCCACAGCCTGATGAGAGCAGAGTGAAAGAAAAGCAGACTGTTACTTTCGGCATGGGTAGAAAACCCCTTTAATTTATGTAAAAAAAAATATTAAAGAATCATTCTAATTAGTCACAGGACTTTTGTTGATTCTCAGAAAGCAGTATTTTTATTATTAGATTTTTTATATTAAAAATGTATATTAAATAATACAGTTCAGACATAAGTAACACAATTTTATTACATTTGTATTAAACCTAGCCTTTAGCCAGCCCTTGGCAATCCACATAAAAAAAGCAGGTTTCCTCTTTTTTTTTGTTTAAGAATCTCATTAATAACATCATTAAATTAGAGCAAAATAAATGTTATGAGTTTTGACGGATGTCATCTTCTTCTAGAACATGCTTTTGCTAAGCTGCTTCTCTGATATGTTGCTTGCAGCTAGGATTCCTTGTGTTCCAGACTAATCAACCTAATAAATACAGACAATGAAACAAAGTTAAGAAAATAAATAAGCAGATAATCTTATTATTTTACACTAAACTGTAAATTAGAAAGCACAAAGTAAGCAAAGAGTAAATAAGACACTAAATACATATACCATATAGGTTTTTTACTAAGGACATGCAAAATTTTAAATTTCTGATTTCCAATCATAGATATTTCTGGAAAGCAGTTTTTGCTTTAAATTAAAAAAAAAAAATCTTTATATTTTATGCATAAGTATATTAGTTTAGGAAATAAAGATTAATTTAACAAGAATAGTAACGAAAATCTATGAAATTTATGTTTGAAAATTCAACATAAAGGATTTTCATATTAAGGTCTCTATGTGGCATTACATTTTTCTTGTATGTAAGTAAGAATAATGAGGGGTTAAATACCTCTATCCATCATTTTAATTTAATTAAGACATCCTTATTATGTTTCCAAATTATCAGCATTTCCCCAAGGCCACATAATAGCAAGTAGTGATTGGAAATACTTAAGTACATTTAATCATCATAACCTTTTTAAGAGTTAGCAAACAAATGGCCATTCATTTAATGTAAATATATAATGATACTGTATACCACAGATAGATTTAAAAAAAAGAAAAGAGAAAACCATCATAGCTAAAATATGTCAGTAAATACTAGCTGATTAAGTCATTTAAAAATTGTGGTACTCTAGTATAACTGTTAATTCTTTAAAAGCAACCCATTTTCTTTTTTTTTTTTTTTTGTGTGTGCTTTCATGTTTTCATTCATTTATTTCAAGAGCTAGCTTTTTTTTCTCTTTTTTTCTACCACGTGTGGGCTCTTTTGTAGCACCATATACGGGCAGTAACCAGATTACAATGTTCTGATTTACATCTGTCTCCTTATTACAAATGGAGACTTATAAATCGTGGCTTACCGTGCTGACATCACACATGGAGTCACGCCATATAATGTCAGAACGTCACACACCTTCCTCTGCTCACTGCGTCTTCCAGCTGGCATAGCACAACTGCTTCTTTTTTTTTTCATTCCTCCAATCCACCAGTCTTGTAATGAGAACCTCTGATCCAGCACTGTCTGATCTAGCATAGCATATCTGTTCTTACTGATCACAGTACCCACTGACCCTCCAAGGCCACCTCCAATGTAAAATACAGTACTGTACTGTATCAGCACCCTTACAATTAGTGGATGTGCGGTATCCTGGCATTTATATTTGTGTAACTACAAGAACCATCATGCCACAACACACATGTGCTAATTGTATGGCTGTTGATTAGTACATGTATTTAACATGTGCTGCTGTGCGTTGCTGACACTTGTAGTTACACAGTTCACAGCAACTTGTAGCTGAGAAACTACAAGTGCCAGTATGCCACAACAGCACATAAGACCCTGGAAGTGAGCTGAAATCTACTAAACAGGGGCACAGACAGTAAAACAAATGTAAAAGAGGTGTTAAACTATCCCAGCACTATCCAAAACTATATTTTTTCTGGAGTTGCATTAAATAAATGCATTTGTTCTGACTTACATACAAATTCAGCTTAAGAACAAACATACAGTCCCTACACTGTAACCCAGGGAAAACCTGTATTGTACAAGGGAATAAAATAAATTATTTGTGGGTAGGAAAAGGAAAAAAATGGAAAAGCACAGTTTTTTTAGAGAGTGGTAACTGGCATATAAATTTACTGTATATACCATAAGTATACATGTTTTCTTTATATCACCACCAAGTATATTTCTACAAGTACCAAATTTATATTGTTTCATTTTATTTTACTACCTTTAAAAAAATTGTTTTGAGATCTAGAACTTTTTTTCTATTTTGCCTTTAAGGAAGTTATGTGCGGGTTATAGTTTTATTCATATCAACTAAGGAATGTAAATTTTAATTCCATTTTTCTGGTGGGTGGGATGAACCAAAGAAATAGCAAATTTAGCCCTGTTTCCTCATTGCTGTAAAAAAAAAATCATCCAAGATAATTAACCTGATATTGTATTGGTCTGGACGTTCACAGACACAGTGATGCCATTTATGTTTCACAGTTCACACCACTGTCCCCGTCTTGGACTGTGGATGTGCCCATGTCTCTGCTATGCCTCTGGCCCCTGCGCTTGGTTGTTGATGTCATGCTCTATGCCACGGTCTCTGCTGTCTCCCCAATCCCCTGCACCTGCTGCGATCCTGTCTCCATGCAGGCCATGCTCCCTGCTGTGTCCCATGTTTCTGTGTACTCATCTGGCTGTGTTGCTATCTGTCTGCATGTGCTCCCACTGGTCTGTATTTAAAGGTACGCCAATTACCTGTCCAATGACCTATGACCTCGTGCAATATAAGAAACTTCCCGCCTGTGTTCCTGGTCAGTTCATGCATGTCCACTTGAGCTCCTGACCACTACTCCTTTTTACTGCTGTTCCTGAGTTAGCCCCTGTGTTACCTGCATATCTATTCTTTTCTGTAAATTATTAGTGTAGGGACTCGCAAGTAATGAGGAGCCTTGACGGTGCTTGCGAGCTTCTGAAATATAGTGGCCACTGTATCAACTAATACCTCATATTTGATATTTTTCCAGAACAGTACGGGCGTCACTAATATGTTGTAAGCCTGCTTGGTGCACCACACGTATCTGTATTAATGGCACCCTTTTGTATCGCCTTATCTATATGAAATTATAATACCATCCCCCTCATGCATAGAAGGCATGTTAGTGGTTGTCTTATTGGTATTTTTGCATTTGTGCAATCTCCCCATGCATTATACTGTGGCTTTTCTGCATGCTGGTGTGAATAGGTATCAAGTTAATGTGTATTTTTTTTTTATCACCTAATTGTTTCCATAGCTGTAAGTGTGACCTTGTTGTGTTTTTGATTTAATGTCCCATTTTTTGTGTTTTTTCTTTCTATACACGTCACAATTAGAGATGGGCGAATTGATTCTAATTAAGTGGAATTTGTTTAGAATTTCAGGAAAACTTCGATTCTGAACGAAGTCGAACTTTTGGGTACTTCGGGTGAACAAAATGTGCTTTTGATTGATAAAATGGCTGCGTGCACATGGCGTTACATGGGGAAAAGAACTCTGGGAGGAAGAAGGGTATAGCCTACATGACATGTGCAGAGATCAAGCCAATCAGAGACCGGAGGGATTCTGTGACATCACCGCACTATATAAGTCCAGTCGTGACGCTGGGAGCTCATACCGCTCTCACTGTACTGATTAGGGAAGGTGCTGCCACGGCTGCTTGTGATAGCTCTTACTAAAGAACTGATTTTTATACAGCGATTTTTGGGAGGTGTCACAGCTTGTCTCAGAGACTGCTTCTCTTAATGTTCTATTTCTGATTTTTTGTGGTATTGAATCTGAAGTCCAGTGTGTGTCCAGTGCAGCTGCATATACATGTTAATGCTATCTGCTCACAGCACATTGAATATCCAAGGGTGATCTAATCCTGTTCCTGTTGTATTCATTCAAAGAAACAGCGTTTTTACAATACAAATATCACTTCATTTTTGGCTGCTCAATTCTTTTGCGCAATTTACATCCAGGGGTTAATTAAGCATTGTTCTGCTGCTGTAGTGACTTAAAGAAACCGTTTATTTCCCGCCAAAAAAGACATTTTTCCTGTAGCATAATTCACAAGCGAAGGTTAATTACAAGTTTTCCTCTTTTTGTGTAGCATAAAAAACACGCCATTGTAACCAGCTACAAAGCTGCTAGTTTGTGGCTGCTCAATTGCTTGGCGCAATTTACATCCAGGGGTTAATTAAGCGTTGTTCTGATGTTGTGGTGACTAAAATAAACCGTCTTTTTAACCGCCAAAAAATAAATTTTTCCCGTAGCATAATTCACAAGCGAAGGTTAATTACAAGTTTTCCTCTTTTTGTGTAGCGTAAAAAACACGCCATTGTAACACGCTACAAAGCTGCTAGTTTGTGGTTGCTCAATTCTTTTGCGCAATTTACATCCAGGGGTTAACTAAGTGTTTTTCTGCAGTTGTACTCAGTAAAAGAAACTTTCTTTTTCACCGCCACAGAAGAAATTCTGTAGCATAATTCATATCCGAAGGTTAATTAAGCCTGTTTGTGCTTTTATATTCAGTAAAATACACAGAGTTTTTAAACGGCACATACAAGTCAATTTTTCCTGCCCATTTGTGGAGCGCAATTTATATCCAAGGGTTACCCAAGCTTCTTAGTGGGTTTATATGGAGTCAAATACAGGGTGTGTATTTATCATATACAGATATCTTCATCAAACAGTGTCTGTACATTTTAGAACAAACAGTATGTCAGACAGAGAGGTGGGAGGCTCTTCACCTGCGAGTGGCAGAGGCACAAACATTCCAGGCCCAGGTCGCAGCACAGCAAGGGGACGTCGCAGCAGGAGTCACTCGGTGAGGCCACAACTGCCGCTGTCATCTAGCGGCCGTGTTGACATATTAGCGGCATGAGTTTTTACATATATGACAAAACAGACATGAGACACACATATACTCCAATCCAATATACCATTTAAAGTATCACAAGGATATTCTACGGTTCTTTGACCAAAAATTGGTCTGGAAGTACAGAAAGACTTCGTCTATAACATACCCCAGAGGTCCGGCATACAGAAGAGTAGATAAGGGAGACACAGAGAAGTTTTAAAGTGTAAGAATCTTAAATGATATCTTACCTTTGTACACCGGTGTATTGGTCTGTGTGTCCCTGATCCACCGTCTGCAGAAGTGCCGGGCTCTCGAGATATTGGCAGTCTTACTGAATTGTCTTCCAGCCCACCCAGGGACGCCAGTTGCTGTTAAGGTGGTCTTTCAAGGGGACCTTAAGGTATATTGGATGGTTGCCAGATTTGGTTTGAAGACCTAGGTCAGGACGCAAGTGACACAGAAAGACAAAGTTTTCTGAGACCAAATGCAATGCTTTATTAGTCCAAGCATCCTATTTTTATACAAGTTAATAGAGGGTGTTCCTTTGATTTACATAAGCATGACATCAGTTTAAGAACACATCACCTGGTTTAGGTACAAAGCCAGGTTGGAAACTTGGCCTTATTAGCGGTTAATGAAGGTCAACAGGTGTTAGCTTTTTATTAATCTGTTTGTTGTACCAAAGTTCACTAGCAACCTGTGATTAAAACAGATTAATAGGGTACAAGTTATCTTAAACTCACAGAAGGGAAAAGTAACAGAGAATTAACTCTTTAACTCCAGAAGATATACATTTATCCAATTTCATCCTTAACACTGACTAGCAACCCAAGGGTTCTTGATTGGTTGACTAGGTCATCCACTTCCTCCCAGATGACATCTGACAACCCCAGCCAAGAGTCGGTGGGAACGTCAGACACAACCCTTAGTTGGCATGGCCCGGGAGCGGGTCAGCAGCCCTCACCTGTCCTCAACCCGCCTCTGTCCCATCCGGTTCCCTCAGCCAGAGATCTACTATGTGGTCTGGGCTCAGCGCCACTATATAGCGAGGATGAACAATTTGAGGAGGGCAGTCAGCAGGGTACTGGCAGCGAAAGAAATGGGCCAAATATCCCCTGCTTCTTGCAGTAGGCGGCAAAGTATAGATGTTGAGAGTGGCATGGGAGGTCATGTTGTAAGGGGTCAGCCTCTGCATACCAAGACCGGTGATGAGGACAGCAGTGACGATGAAACACAAATAGATGATGATGTAGCCGACCGCACTTGGGAGCCGGGTGAGGCAAGGGCTTCATCATCGTCAGGAGAAGAGGGCGTCAGCTTGCACGTCAGGCAGCGGCGCAGCCAGCAAGTGGGTTGTGTGGCCGTGAGTCAGCAGGATAGCAGCAGTGTGAGGTCGGGAGCCAAGCGGCTTCGCAGGTCCAAGAAAGTAGTGGCACAGGGGCTCAGCGAGGCAGCGGCGGCAGTAGTTACTCAGTGCGGAGTGTTGGCGGTAAAATCAGCTACTCGGCGGTGTGGCAGTTCTTTGCTAAGACACCGGAGGAGCCGAATATGGGTATATGTAGAATCTGTAGGCAGAAAGTGAAGCGTGGCCAGGGAGCTAACGTTGGCACCACGGCCCTGCGTCAACACATGCAGCGTCACCATCTGGTGGCCTGGGAGAAACATGGCTCAGATGTGGTGGTCCATCCTGCCGCCGCAGCAACAGCAGCAGCGCCCAGTGGCACACATGCCATTGCAGCTAGTCAAGGCTCCACCACCTCTGCAGAAGGGAGCTGTTTCTCTTTGACATCTCTCCAGTCCAGATGCTCCTGCTCCTCGCTACTCATGGCGCCAGCAGGTGTTCAGCGAGGCGATTGCAAAGAGACAACAATATGCGTCCAACCATCCTAAGGTGCAGAAGCTGACGGTGCTCCTGTCCAAGTTGTTGGTACTGCAGTCGCTCCCTTTCCAAATGGTGGATTCTGCACCGTTCAGAGAATTAATGGCTTGTGCCGAGCCGAGATGGAGAGTTCCAAGCCGTAATTTATTTTCCAAAAAGGTAGTACCAGCACTTCATACATATGTAGAACAGAAGGTGGGCCAGTCCTTGAGCTTATCGGTTTTTTCCAAGGTGCACGGCAGCGCGTATGTCTGGAGCTGTAACTACAGTCAGGGCCAGTACATGTCCTTTACGGCCCACTGGGTGAATGTGCTTCCGGTCCAGGCACACCAACAACTTGGACTGGAGACGCCGCTTTCTCCTCCACGTTGTCAAACTGCGGCTCCTGCGCCAATGTCCGCCTCCTCCTCCTCCACCACCACCACCATCTCAGCCTCCACAAGTACTGCTCCATCAAACCACATGTGTAGGGCACAGCGGTGTCACGCAGTTCTACACCTGGCTTGCCTCGACGAACGAAGTCACACAGGGGAGGAACTGCTCCGCGTCATGCAGCAGGAAATTGATGTGTGGCTTTCTCCGCTCCAACTGCAAATCAGAACCATGGTGACGGACAATGGGAGGAACATGGTGTCCGCGCTGCACCAAGGAGGGATGGTCCATGCGCCCTGTATTGCGCATGTGTTCAATCTGGTTGTGAAAAGGTTCCTGAAGTCTTCCACCGATCTTCAGAAGATTCTGAAAAGGGCCCGGAAATGTGCATGCACTTCATCCATTCCTAAAAAAGCCAGGAATACTCTCCTCGAGTTGCAGCGGCAGAGGCCCTCCCCTAACACATTTGATATGTGATTTTTCCACCGTTGGAATTTCAGCCTAAACATTTGGACCGACTGTTAAACAAAAAAAGGACATTAACGATTTTTTGAGATCCAGGGGAACAGGAGTACCCCCGGTAACTTTGATGTCAGCCAGGGCAGCTATGCGTGAACCTGCCTTTGTTTGGCCCATTCGAGGGGGGCCACGTTATTTGTCAGTCGCCGGACTACAGATAATAACGTCACCCACTGCTTCATGTCCGGGAACAGTGCTGAAAAATCTGTCTGGGAGGGGAGGGCGTGGCGATACATCTCGCGGCCAAGAGTCCGGTGGAGATGAGATGGAGGAGGAGGAGGAGGAGGGGAGGAGGGGAGGAGGGCATTGGACAGAAACATTGTTGGTGAAATGGTGTTTTTTCCCCCAGGTGACAAGAGAGGAGGAGCAAGCAGCTGGAGGAGGTAGATGGGATGAGGAAGAAAAGGGCAGTGCCCCGCAGCACCGGGCAGTTACAGGGAGATGGGCAGGGGCCCCCGGGGACTTGTGCAGATGGCCCCAGCTGTGATTTCCCGGGCTAGTGCGCCATAGTACATCCGAAAAAGGGGAAATACTTTGGCTCTCCACTCTATTAGCCCCTCGTACCGGCCCAAAAAAGGGAGCCTTTTTCCCAGCTTTTGGGAAGGGAGGACAAACTAAATAATAATGGAAATCCCCCGTAGTCGTTGGCCCCTTCCTATGTGAGGCATGTCCCCCCCTGTGACGGCTGATCGGGGGGTTCCTCAGCGCTCACGTACTATGCTGCGGCTGGGGGGGAAGGGGGGGGGTAGGAGCATACCGCCCCAACGCAGAAACCTAAGTCGGAGTCATGATGAGCAGCTTCCTTAAATCCCCTTGAGGGGGCAGCCCCCAGCAGCACAGCAACCTGGAGCAGTCCCTGAAAAACAGGTGGTGGCCTATTTGGACAGACTCTGCCCCCGTTACAAGACCCCTTTGGACTATGGGCAGCCAAATTTGTGTGGCCGCAACTTGCCGAGTTTGCAGTGGAGAAGCTGTCCTCCCCGCCAGTAGTGTGGCTTCAGAGGGGTGTTAGTGCGGCGGGTGCCATTTTTCCCCACAAGGAGATCCCGCTTGCCCACGGGAAATGTGGAACAACTGACCTTTTCAAGATGAATCAGGCGGGATCGGCCAGGATTTCCACCACCAATGTTTAGGCGTCGACACATCAGCCTGACCCAAACTGTGAGAAATGAGTTGGGTTCAAATTACCTGCCTTAGCCATTTCATCCCCGCCCCCCGCCTGAGCCCACAATCTGTGACAGTTTCTCCACTGCCCCCAACCATCTTACCAGGCTGTTTGCCACCCCCCTCCACACTTTGTCATTTTTGCCACTGTCTGAACCTGCGTGTGGCTGCCGCTGTCACCTCCCCTTCTTCATTTTGCCACTCTGTGGCCCTTTTCTTTTTGCCCCCCTCCAAATGTCTTGTGCCACTGTTGCCCCATGCTGCTGCTGTGGTGTGCGGACTCCACCTGTTTCATTGGCCACTCTGTGGCCTACTCCTGTTTTTGCCACCTCCAGAAAGTCATTGTGCCACTGCCTGACCCAGCTTTTGCTGTGGCTGCCCCCTCACCTCCAATCTCTGTTTTGTGCCCCCTCTGTGGCCTCATACGTTTTTCACATCCAGAATGTCATTGTGCCACTTCTGCCCCCATGTGCTGCGCCGTCACCCCATCTCTGTCATTGTGCCATTGTGGCCTAACCCCGTTTTGCCACTCCAGAATGTGATTGTGCCCCTGTTGCCCCTATTGCTGCTGTGGCTGTGCCGTGCCTACCACTTGCCTTGTGCCACTGTTGACCGCATGCTGCTCTGTGGCGCTGTCTGACCTCCCCACTGTGTCATTGTTCCACCTGTGGGCCCACTATGTTTTGTCACCCCCCAGAATGTCATTGTGCCCCGTCTGACCTCATGCTGCTGTGTGTCCCCCCACACTGTTCATTGTTCCACTCTGTTGCCCCCCCTACTCCGTTTTTGACCCTCCGAATGTCATTGTGACCCCTGTCTCATGCTGTCCCGCTGCCCCTCACCTCCCTCTCTGTCTTGGCCACTCTGTGGCCTACTACTCTTTTTTCCACCTCCAGAATGTCATTGTGCCCCTGCCCGATCATGCTGTGCTGCGGCCCTCCCACTGTGTTATTGTCCACTCTGTGGCCTATCCCTTTTTGCCACCTCCAAATGTCATTTTGGGCCCCTTTTGACCTCATGCTGCTCCTGCTGCCGTCACCTCCGCTCTCTGTCATTGTGCCACTTGGGCCTACCTTTTTTGCCACCTCCCGAATGTCATTGTGCCCCTGCCTGACCCATGCTGCTGTGCGTGCCCTCCACACTGTGTTATTGTGCCACCCGTGGCCCACTATGTTTTGCCCCTCCAAAGTTTTTGGCATGTCTGACCTCATGCTGCTGTTGGCTTTCTGCCGTCACCTCACCCTCTGTCATGATTTGCCACCTGGCTCTCAGCTTTTTTTTTTTTTCCACTTTCACTGCATACTTTTATCAGGCTACATTCCCTATCCAGTTTTTGCCCCCTCCCGAATGCCCCTTGTGCCATCTTTGACCTTGCTGCTCCCCTGCGGTACCTCCTCTCTGTCTTGTGCCCTCTTTGGGCCTATACTGTTTTGCCCCCTCCAGAATGTTATTGTGCCCCTGCCCGACCTCATTTGCTGCTGTGGCTGCTGCGTCCCGCCACACTGTGTCATTTTGCCACTTTGGCCCTATCCTGTTTTAGCCACCTCCCGAATGTCTTTGTGCCCCTGTCTGACCCCATGCGCTGTGGCTGCTGCCGTCACCTCCCCCCTCTGTCACTGCTGTCGCCACCTAACTCTCAGCTTGTTTTTTTTCCACTTTTTACTGCCTGACTTATAGGCTACATTCCCGTTGAGTTTTTTTGGTCAGTTTTGCCCCCTTAAGTGCCCAGGGAATTTTTTTAGTGAAAACGATTTAAGAGTGCGGCGTCTTTTGCGTGTCATACTAAAACACAACATTGTATGAAGACCAATCCAAGCTCCTCGCATATTTAGCATGGCAAATTTTCTACAGCACCTGAAGCTCTGTGCAGTGGGAAAAAGTGTTTTTTAACGCATTTTTGCCGAAGTAGTTCGGACCGAAACAAAATTTTTTCGGGGAAAACGCCGAAGTACCGAAACCCCAATTTTTAGAAAATTCGCCCCATCTCTGCCAAAGCTCTCCCCCTACCAACTGTCAATCTTAATCTTGTGGTTATAATGTTACAAGTGATGAAAAGCTAATAGTGCCGCTCAAAAGAGTTACTTCTGTATCCTTAGAGTTTTTACTATTATGCTCTATAGAGACTTATGCAGTTCAGTGAATCAGTAGCTGTCTCCAGTGGTCTTCCTGGGACCTGAGATTCACCAAGCAAGATCACAACAATAAAATAGTGACTATAAACTAATGGTTTTTATTTTACTTCTAGCATGATGTGATGTTTTTGTAATCACTGATCTTACTATGGTACAGTAACTCTGTGCATGCCCAATTGAGAACTGGATTTATCATAGTATCTGTAGTAATAGTATTTATTCTTTATTGGTTTTATAATTTTATATTATATATCTTGATATTAAGTTTTATACTATAATTTGATATTCATTTTATATTTACTTTTATTTTAATTTCACATTATTTCACTTTATATAGTTTTATAAATATCATAAGGTAGTTGTTATTACTTTAGTGGTAGTAGTTGGGAAATAATTTTAACTTTTTTTGCCTATTGGAAATAATAGTTTGTTTAGCATGACCCTAGCTGTGTGTCAGGAATTCTGTTGAGTCTACATATACATTTCTACTGAGCGGACCATAGTACTTACCATGTGCCACATTTATGTACCACTGTGCAACACTTTCAAACATACCGACAGAGGCTAGATTAACCTACTGAGAAGAACAACTGTCCAGTCTGCGTCAGTTTTCATACACGTCATCCATAAAGTTTTTGAACCTGAGTGGGCACCCTCAGCCCAGAACAGCTGCTATGGCTAAAATAATGTTTTTTTAGTAATAAAGGACCAAATGTATGAAAACTGTTTAGGTCTAAAACTCACTTTTTTGCCCATAGGTTACTATGGGCAAAAAAGTGAGTTTTAGACCTAAACAGTTTTCATACATGTGGCCCAAAGTGTTATCATTTCTTGTGTTCATAATTGACATTATACTCATGAGGATTGGGGGATTCATTTTTTGGTATATTTTGTAGATTTAACTTATTTCCAATTTCTGTGCATCATACAATTCACAAAATACAAAGACATTAGCTTAAATTTGAAAAAAAAAAGTAATTTCTATCTGTCTCATAAAGGTAAAAAAAAAAAAGTTTGGTGTTTTAAGTAAAACAAATGAAAAAAAAACCTTTTGGTGAGATTCACATGTGTTTCCAATGCACATTGCACAGGTTAAATTCTGCAGCAAGACTGCTGCAAAGCAATGATGGAGAAATAGTCCACATGTGATCCTCATAATGAAAAAATGTAGACCCTGAAACCCGAATTGCAAACATTAAAACTTTGATTTGGAAATCATGGCCCTAACCAACTCTAGTACAAGAAAGTGAACAGCAGTTAATTATTAAATTAACCCATGATGACTGTGTTTCTAATCCTGTCAAATTATACATTGCAAAATACTACTGGGCAGTCATTTCAAGGCACTAATTAGTATATATTAATTAATGCTTTCATGACCGTTTTATCATATCTGTTTGTGATGGAAAAAAAATATCTGTAGAAGTCTTTAAGTACATGTGATTTTTCATGAATGTGTAATGTGTCAGTTAAGTAGAGCCACCTCTACAATAAGTGGAATGAATAGAATGAAATTAGTACTCTTACTGTATATTATTTTAATTAATCATTACACTAATAGGCACATTGCAATGCATTAACGCATTGCATTAGTGTAGCACATTATTAGGCACTCATCTCACTCTTTAGCTGAGAAAAAGGTGTTATTTTCCTCCATTAGAAACTATTGAACTGGTTTGATTATTGGGTAGGTATTATTTCCCTTATCATTACACTGCACAGATAATATGCATTATTCACATCTAAGTTTAACTTACTACATAGAAAATATGCTCTTAAACAATTTATTGAAAGTAATGGATCTGACATCTATGACAATCATTTACTTATAATTTTGGAGTATGTATATATATATTCCAACAGTTTCCTGTATTTTCATGACTATAAAAATTGTAGATTCACACTGAAGGCAACAAAACTATGAATTAACGTGAATTATATATTTAACAAAAAAGTGTGAAACAACTGAAAATATGTCTTATATTCTAGGTTCTTCAAAGTAGCCACCTTTTTCTTTGATTACTGCTTTGCACACTCTTGGCATTCTCTTGATGAGCTTCAAGAGGTAGTCACCTGAAATGGTCTTCCAGCAATCTTGAAGGAGTTCCCAGAGATGCTTAGCACTTGTTGGCCCTTTTGCCTTCACTCTGCGGTCCAGCTCACGCCAAACCATCTCGATTGGGTTCAGGTCTGGTGACTGTGGAGGCCAGGCCATTTGAAGTAGCACCCCATCACTCTCCTTCTTAGTCAAATAGCCCTTACACAGTCTGGAGGTGTGTTTGGGGTCATTGTCCTGTTGAAAAATAAATGATTGTGCAACTAAACGCAAACCGGATGGAATAGCATGCCACTGTAAGATGCTGTGGTAACCATGCTGGTTCAGTATTCCTTCAATTTTGAATAAATCCCCAACAGTGTCACCAGCAAAGCACCACCACACCATCACACCTCCTCCTCCATGCTTCATGGTGGGAACCAGGCATGTAGAGTCCATTCGTTCAACTTTTCTGTGTCGCACAAAGACACGGTGGTTGGAACCAAAGATCTCAAATTTGGACTCATCAGACCAAAGCACAGATTTCCATTGGTCTAATGTCCATTCCTTGTGTTCTTTAGCCCAAACAAGTCTCTTCTGCTTGTTGCCACTCTTTAGTAGTTGTTTCCGAGCAGCTATTTTACCATGAAGGCCTGCTGCACACAGTCTCCTCTTAACACTTGTTGTACAAATGTGTCTGCTGCTAGAACTCTGTGTGGCATCCTCTGCAGCAGAGGTGACTCTTGGTCTTCTTTTCCTGGGGTGTTCCTCATGTGAGCCAGTTTCTTTGTAGCGCTTGATGGATTTTGCCACTGCACTTGGGGACACTTTCAAAGTTTCCTCAATTTTTCAGACTGATTGACCTTCATTTCTTAAAGTAATAATGGCCACTCGTTTTTCTTTACTTAGCTGCTTTTTTCTTACCATAATAGAAATACTAACAGTCCATTCAGTAGGACTATCAGCTGTGTATCCACCTGACTTCTGAACAACACAACTGATGGTCCCAACCCCATTTATAAGGCAAGAAATCCCACTTATTAAACCTGACAGGGTACACCTGTGAAGTGAAAACCATTTCAGGTGACTACCTCTTGAAGCTCATCAAGAGAATGGCAAGAGTATGCAAAGCAGTAATCAAAGCAAAAGGTGGCTACTTTGAAGAACCTAGAATATAAGACATATTTTCAGCTGTTTCACACTTTTTTGTTAAATATATAATTCAACGTGTCTTAATTCATAGTTTTGTTGCCTTCAGTGTGAATCTACAATTTTTATAGTCATGAGAATACAGGAAACTGTTGGAATGAGAAGGTGTGTCCAAACTTTTGGTCTGTACCATATATACCTTTAGTGATGGTATTAGAGATTGGTTAATTAGATTGTATCAATGTATGACCGTTATATTTTGATTATTTAAATAGCACATTGGAGAAACAAAGATATACTTCTGAGGAAGCGCGGGTGTTCCACGCGAAACGCGTCAAGTACTTTTTTGGTTTTTCTGTCTTAGATTTTTTAAATTTAAAGGGGGTAAAAAATCCATTGTGTTTTTTTAAAAAAAAAGGGTACGTTTTTTTTACTACCCGGAGAGATTTATATTTTCATCCCCAAAGGGGGCGATCCAAGCTTTCCCATATTGGGACCCGCATTTTTTTTAAAAAATAATTTTTTATATATATATAATATATATAAATATATTAATATAATATTTATATATATTATTAATATATTAATTACATTAATATATATATTTATATATATAAAGGTGTTTTATACCAATTATATTTATATATATTTATAGTATTATATATTATATATATATATTTATTATATTAATAAAATTTATATTTTATATATAATAATATATTATTGTAGTAAACCACAAGGGCTGTGGTGGACGGCGAATTAAAACTCACCGAGAGCATGGTTTGGTGTGGTAAAAAGCCATATAGTATGGGCACGGCATTAGGCCCCTGACACACGTTTTTATACGTTTTGTATAATGCTATGCAGTTAATCGGGTAGGCTTTTTACTGGAGTAGCCAAAGAGCGGGGTGGGTTAACTACTCCCCAAGTCCCGGTCCAGGTCTTGGTTTTGTTTTCAGACCTATGTAAGCCCCGGCAATCAGGTGAGCAGTGGGTGTGTCTGCTCAGAAGGAGTTGACGTGTGAGAGCAGCGACTGTC
>JAODAL010039592.1:0-37837 GCA_025379985.1 Phyllomedusa bahiana | reverse complement strand
ATTTTTGGTTGCGCAGCCACCCCGCGCTGCCCGCCTGCACCCCTTTTGGGACCGCGGGTCGTTGTGGAGCTTCCTTGGAAGGGTCCTAACCCATTCCAATGCCCCCGGTGCTCTTCCCCCCAGCTCTGCCAGGTCCTCTTTCAGGGTTGATAACGGCGTAAGCCCCCCCCTTTTGGCCCTGCCGAGGGGGGTTACGGGGGGTAACGGGCCCCCCCAGGTCTCTTTTAACCACCTCGATACGTGCCCCAGCCCTTCAAATCCCCGGGAAAAGGGAGATAGGGGGGCCCCCCAGCGCTTCTGCACCTTCCCTTCCCTGAGGTGTCCCCCACCCCCTCAACCCGGGCCCCAGGTAATTTCCCTTAGTTCTCCGGGGCCTTCACCGCGCCTCTCCGCCGCACCATGTCCCCCGCATCGCTGGGGGGTTCATGCTGTGGGGGCAACGGGGCGCAGGGACCCGGCCGGGTAACGTATTAGCCCCGCCCCCCGCCGACACGGACGGGGCTGGGTTCAGACGGGTGCTCCATTTGCCTCCTCTCCTGCGCCCACGGGGGGGGGCTGCCACCCCCCCCGGAAGGCCGGTGGGCCCCGGGGCACTCACCCCAGTTGCACGGGGGTCCTAGGGAAACAAACAGTCCAGGAAAAAAAAGAAAAAAAACTTGCACAAACCAAAACACTGTCCAAAAAAGCCCAATAAAAGCTCCCCCGCCTCACCCACATGTTAGCACAGTAAGACGTATGAGCTCAGAGAAAGCCCTCTGCCTGGGACTTTTCCCCCGGGACCCCAGGGGGCGCCCCCCCCGGGAAGCCCATGGAAAAGGGGGACTCACTCGAAAAGGACATCCAGCCAAAAAAGGGTGTAGTCCCAGGAGGAAAATAGCTTTTATCAGGCAGAGTGTTTCCTCCACCGGCTCCCCCCCCACAGCACACAGTCGTCCAAGCCCCCCCACCAACTTCCTGGGCGGCTGCTAGCACCAGACTTGCCCCGAAATTTTCTTGGATCACCACACTAAAAACAACGCTTAATTAACCCCGGATAAATGCGCCAAAGAATTAGCCACCACAAACTACTAGCTTGTAGCGTGTTAAATGCCTGTTTTTTTTACACTACCAAAAAGAGAAAAAATTTTAATTAACCTTTGCTTTTGAATTAGGCACGGGGAAAAAGTATATATTTTTGGCGGGGTAAAAGACATTTTTTTGGATCCCCCACAGCTGAAAAACACGCTTAATTAACCCCCGGATGTAAATTGCGCCTAAAAATTAGCCCCCACAATATTTTGCTTTTTTTACGTGTTACAATGCCGTGTTTTTTTAAAGCTCCCCAAAAAGAGATAAAATTGTAATTTAAACCTTTTCTTGGAATTAGGGTACAGGAAAAAAATATATTTTTGGCGGGGAAAAAGACGTTTCTTGGACTCCCACAGCTGAAAAAAAAAACGCTTAATTAACCCCTGGATGTAAATTGCGCCCAAAAAATTTAGCCACCACAAACTACTAGCTTTGTAGTTTACAATGCTTTTTTTAAATACACAACAAAAGATAAAATTGTAATTAACCCCTTTTTTTGTGAATTAGGGAAAAGGAAAAATGTATTATTTTTGGCGGTGAAAATGACGGTTTCTTGGAGTCACCACAAGCAAAAAAAAAACGCTTAATTAACCTGGATTTTAATTGCGCCATAAAATTGACCACCACAAACATTAGCTTTGTAGCTGTTACAAACCCTTTTTTTTTAACGTACACAACAAGAATAAAATTAAAAATTAACCTTGTTTGTGACTTAGGCACGGGAAAAAGTAATTTTTTGGCGGTAAAAAGAGGGTTTCGGGAGTCACCACGGGGAAAAAACAACGCAATTAACCCCGGATGAAAATTGCCCAAAAGAATTGAGCCACCACAAACCAGACTTTGTAGCGTTTTACAATGCCATTTTTTTACGCTACACAACAAAAAAAAAATTTGTAATTAACCCTTTTTGTTTGAAATAGGCTACGGGAAAAAATGAAAAATATTTTGGCGTGAAAAAGAGGGTTTTTCTTGGAGTCACCACAGCTGAAAACAAAAATTTAACCCCTTGATGAAAATTTGCGCCAAAGAATTGCGCTGTTCTTTAAAATGAAAAAAACAGGAACGGTTTGATCCCCCTTGGGATATTCAATTTGCGTGAGCAGATGGGATTTAAATGTAATCAGCTGCAGGGGACGCACACGGATTTCAGATCCAATACCCATAAAAATCAAAATAGAACGTTAAGAGAAGCAGTCTCTGAGACAAGCTGAGACACCCCACAAAAACGCTGTAAAAAAATCAGTTCTTCAGTAAGAGCTATCAGCCGCAGCAAGCACCTTCCCTGATCAGTACAGTGAGGCGGTATGAGCTCCAGCGTTGGGGCCTGGACTTATATAGTACGGGTGACGCCCACAGAACCCCGCCGGTCTCTGATTGGCTTCATCTCTGCACATGTCATGCAGGCTATGCCCTTCTTCCTCCCAGAGTTCTTTGCCCCTTGTAACGCCATGTGCTCGCAGCCATTTTATTAATGAAAAGCACACTTCGTTCACCAGAAGTACCCCAAAGTTCGACTTCGTTTAGAACCGAAGTTTTTCTGAAATTCTAAACGAATTCCACTTCGTTAGAATCCATTCGCCCATCTCTAGTCTGGATATTAAGAGACAAATCTGGAGCATTAGCATATTTAAACAGACAAATGGGTGCAAAAAGCAGGAAGTTGATGAATTTTTACTTTTCATAACAAATATATTCTGCCCTCTAGATCCAGAGGCTCACCCTATAGCAGTAGGTGCTCTGTTACAAACTTGATATTGGGAACTGGCATATGCCTTTCCACTTCTGTGCTAGCTTCTAAGAGTGCAACATAAGATCGGGGAAGAAATGACAAGACACTCTAATAACACCCTATCGGGCCCTAGAGCCCCTGGTTTGTAACCTTAAGATCCCTTTCAGAGTTAGATCCTAAATCAGAAAGAACTTCTACATCAGGGCTCAGTTAGTCATCCAAACACAGAAAGGCGTCACTAATGTTACAGGAAAATGGTATCTCGGACTCAGTTATATCTACTCTGTAAGACAGCAAAAAATGTGTTACATCCAATATTTATTTTAGAATATAGAAGACGTTTGATCGTTTCTGTAATGGTTTCCTTATTAATCTACATCATCCAAATATCTTTAGGGTATTGGATTTTCTGTAAAAAAGGCTGGAGAGAGGTTTTAAACCAGCAACCCCTAAAGTTCAAGTTTAGTGCTCAAAATTTTTTTTTTTTTTTGCTTTTTTTTTATCAAAAACTAGCAATTCATCAGTGGGTTGCAAGATTTATGAAACCAGCAGTTTGCCCTTCCATGGGATCTATCAGTGGTCTTGAGTGGACTTCTAAAATATCCCCTCGAGCCTCTTGAAAAAATTTCTACCAAACAACTCATATTAAAAACAATACTTGTGGTAGCCATCACTTCTGATAGAAGGATTGTAGAGATCTCTGCATTAGTCTGCGACCCTCGAAATACTGACATTTTTGAGAATAGTATTCTGAAACCAGACCCTGCCTTCCTCACAAAAGTTGTCTCTAATTTTCACCTGTCCAATGAGGTAGTATTTCCCTCCTTTTGTGACAACATCACCTATCCTGGGGAGATGGAGTTTCCAAGCCTTGTTGTTAAGAGATCAGTCATTATCTACCTTGACCACACTAGAAAATTGAGGAAATCAAAAAGTTTGGGCCACATGTATGAAAACTATTTAGGTCTAAAACGCTCTTTGTTGCCCATAGTAACCAATCAGAACGCCCCTCTAATTTTTCCAGAACACTATATGAATTGAAAGGGGCATTGGTTGGTTACTATGGGCAACAAAGTGAGACCTACACAGTTTTCACACATCACATGCGGTCCTTTATTTGTGCAATTCTCAGGCCCTAACAAAGAATGCAAAGCAAGTAAAGATTCTATTGCTAAGTGGATCAGACAGGCCATACATCTCGCCTACTACTCTTCAGGGTTATTAGCTCCTGTGGGTTTAAAACATCTCTCCTGTCAAGCCTTGTTCACTAGGTCTAAAGTCTTTTTGTTGCTCATAGCAACCAATCAGAGCCCCCCCTTTCATTTTTCCAGAGCACTATATGAAATGAAAGGGGCGCTCGGATTTGGTTGCTATGGACAACGAAGAGTTTTAGACCTAGGCAGTTTTCATACATGTGGCCCTTAGTGTTCAGATGCCAAAAAAAGCTAAAGAAGTAACACCCATATTTCTAGGTAACAAGGGGCTATAATAGGGAATCTTCTATTTAAGTGTTAAAGTGCTTTGCTTAGATAAGCAACCTTAACCTACACATAATTATTTTACTTGAAGTAAGATGGGTGAGCTCGATCATTTTTTTTCCTACCTATTGTTACATAAATAGTAATAATACAACAAAGACAACTTTACATAGGATCCAATAAAATTGAGAGTGGTTGACACTAGTTATAGCAGAAAGAACAGCCATGGAACACAAAATAATGAGGCCTATCTTTATGATAACAAACATTGTTTTTTATGCAATTTATTGCTTTTATAGTTTCCTTTTTGAAACTCAAAATCAGCATTTTTTCTTAGCATGTATTTCTATCTATCCCAACTAAGTTTAAAATCAATGAACATTCATAGGTGAATGCACGGTTAATTGGTTGGGATATAAAGCATTTTATTATATTAAATCTATTATTGCGCTAAATAACACAAAATAACATGAACCACAATTTTTTTTTTATTTCATAGTCTTGAATCTATTTTTTTCTAAAATATAAAATGATACAGTCTGAAGAAATCCAGAAAATATATAAGCTTAAGATGTATAAGGTAGTTATCCTTTCTATGTTTCATAAGGCAGAAGTGATTTCTATAAAAGAGGAGTATTCTTAAACCTTGTGCAGTGCCCCCTTGATTGTGAGGTCAAATGCAATAAAAAGAAATAATCTTTCACTAGCCTTTTGAAGCCTTTCAGGTTTAATCATCAACAACAACCTTTAATATTGCAGCATGGAAGATATTTTATAGTCATATTTTCTCAGAGCCAATAAAAATATAATTTATCTGTGCTTAAACTGAATTTAATGTGTTTCTATAGCTTGGATCACCTTAAATAGGGTTTAAGTTTTCATATTTATGCTATTGGTCATGAAATAAAAATGTAACTTTGAGATATAAACTTTTTTTGTATTGTGCAGGCAGTTAAAAAAATATGTATGATATTATTTCTAGCTACCATGGTTACATCCAGTCATAATACTTACTGTAGCATGGCCTTCCAAAGCATGCTTTAAATATTTTAGGTATACCATTACCACAGCTCACCTCTCCTGGTGCACAAATCCAGGGAATTGTTCCACCTTTGTCTTTGTATAATGAAATGATCAAGATCACTTTCTGTTTATTCATCATGTTAAAACAGCTCCAAAAAGACATCCACTTAAAAAAAAAAAAAAATGTCCAAAGAAGAACATGAAAATCACTCCAGCTGATTTATTTTGACCATATTCAGTAATTACAGGGGTTTACCACTTTATATTGTTTTTTATTTATTATATATACAATGGAAAATAAAATAATTGTGTAATATACATGTATTAAAAATTGTTCCGTAACCTCTTTTATACAAATTCTGTAGACCCTATCTAGAAGACAACAAGTGGTATAGCCCACATTTATGTCCATAGTAATGGCTTCCTTGGAGTAACCCAATGGACAAAACAGTTTTGTGACTGCCAAACACATCATTTGACCTCCTGACATTTAGTTAGCAATAGGGGTACATGACATCTATGAGTTAACAGAAGAGGAATAATGGTGGAATAACTATTATTTCTATGGTTATTCCAGCAACTTCTTCACTGTGGATTTACTTGCAGAACTGCTGTCTCTTCAGGGGATGTCATATTGGTAATAAAAAAAAGTTATCTGTTAAAACATACAACACAACAGTGTCAAGGTTGTTGATTAAGTAAAATAAAAAACACAAATGAGAAAGAGAAAAGAATGAGTGAGCAGCTTCTCCACAGACACTGACAAACATGATAAGACTGTAAGCAGCAATACTGGAGAAGTTCTGCTCTACAATGAACTCCTATTATCTGGATACCAAGGATTTACATAAACTATATGGTGAGTAACATGACTGTTAAGCCCATACAGTTACTGCATGAGAGTCAATACGATGGACAGGAATGTTGGCTACTGCATTACTCATAAAAGAGGAACAGGAGCAGAATTTTTAATACATGTATATTAAAAATTTGTATGATTTGTTTTATATACATAATACATAAAACATTATAAAGCAAGCAAACCCATTCTGCCATGTTATTTATATAATTATGCATAAAAGGTACTTGCCATTATAATACATCAAATCAAACAAATCAATTCTTTCATCTAAACTCCATGAAATATATGTATTTAACATTACTATCCAATTATTGATTACAGGGGTTTTACCACAAAGTAAAGTTGATGTGAGAAGCTTGCAAATTAAATAGTAAACATTTTTACCATTCAAAATGATTAAATATTTTGTGGCATTTTTGTTTTAGCTGCTAAATTAGTGATGCACAATGTACAGCTCACCTCCAGGGTATACAGCCATTGACTAGAGCTCCTCAGTCTTGGTCATACATGCTCAGATATTACCTCTCCTTTCAGGCAGCTACTGTCAGTCTATTCCCTGTCTGCTGAGTGAGTGTTCAATCCCAGGTGCTGTCATTCTATTCCTGTCCTCTCTGCCCCTTAGTAATTAGTCAAACAGAACAAATAATTAAAAGAAAAAAGAAACCTTGATCGGGTATGTGCATTGAGAACAAAATCCACATTTGGCCCTTGCAGGGATTTGAACCTAAGCCCCATATGTTGAAAGTGCTAGCCACTCTCAACTTTTTACATAAACAGACCTTTATTTGACTAGAGTGAGCACATTGTGGGAAAAGGCATGGTGATGCCCTTCTGAACACACTGAAAGCTGAAACAGGACAAACCAGGTATAAAATGCCTTTGTGGTAAAACCCCTTTAAGCAATTTGTGTTTGCTGCTCTTAACTTTTCCGACCCTAATAAATCACCTTGATAAACATCTCTAAAATGATTAAAAACATTAAATGCGTTCCTCACATCATCATTCTATACTCAGTATATGCATTCTTGAATTGTAGCTTTTTGTTTGCTGCTTGTAGAACCTGCATAAGTGTTCAACCAATAAGCTCGGTTCGGCATTTTTACTGTATTTTGAAATGTCCCGCCTTTGAATATGATTGGTCAATTTTTCTACATAGGATATAATGGGACATTGTCGCTCCTATTTTGATTGGTCAATTTTTCTCCAAAAGGTTAAGGACATTGTCCCCTCCCTGTCTGATTGGCTGGTTTATGCCGACCAATGAGAATAGCTTAAACAATTTGAATTACTGTATTTCCCGGGGATTCCCCTCTATTGCAATTCCCTATGTAGCGCCGGTCTCGGCGACAAACCCCGTTGTTCGGGTTTTTAAACTGCTTTATTTGTAAAAGGGTTCGGCTCTTTACTGATAATGTTTGACACTTAATAAAAAAAATTTTTTTTTTATTAATACTTCAATGCCGCACGGCGCTGAGCCCCCGAGATTTCAGAGCGCCCATCCCCCCATAGACTATAATGGGAGAATGCTCGCGCCTGTTTGGTGGGAACCAACCCAACCCTAGCTCACCAATCAGCTTTTTTTTCTTTTAATGTATTTAAACTGTCCCCCTTTTGATTTTATTGGTCCAAACTTCTCCATAGGTATAAGGGACTTTGTCCTCCTATTCTGATTGGTTAATACTCCCCCTAGGTTAAATGGACACCGCTCCTTTTTGATTGGTCAACGTTTTCCCATAGTTATAAGGGGCTTTCGCTCCAATTCTAAATTGGTAAATAGTTCTCCAATTTTATAAGGGGACATTGTCGCTCCTTTTCTGATTGCTTTTTTAAATTGCCCCAATTGTACTTAAACAATTTAAAATTCTGTTTTCCCCGGGCAATTCTCTCTATTCAATTCCCAGAGTGCCGGTCTCGGCGACAAACGCTTTTTGGGGTTTTTTAAAAACTGATTTATTTGTAAAGAAGGATTGGGCCCCTTTTATCTATAATGTTTTACTTTAAAAAAAATCATTTTTTATTAATACTTCACCGCACGGCGCTGAGCCCGAAAATTTCAGTGGCACACTCCCATAGACTAAAGGGGAGAAGTAGCTCGGCTCTGAGGGGCTGGGATACCCAAGCACCGCTACTCCCAAACCTTTTTCTGTTTTTTTACTGTATTTTGAATTATCCCGCCTGGATTCGATTGGTCTAAACTTCTCCTAGACTAGAATGGGTCTTGTCGCCCTATTTTTGTTGCCGAGCTAGCCAAACCCCCGCTAGCTCAGCCAATCAGCTCTTTTCTTTTTTTACTGATTTTAATTACCCCCGGGACCTGATTGGTCTAAATTTTTTCATAGGATATAATGGGCTTTTTTCGTCCATTTTGATTGGCCCAGCACAACCCCCTAGCTCAGCAATCAGCCTTTTTTTGTCTTTTTAAATTATTTTTCAATTATCCCCCCGGGGTTCTGATTGGTCAAAACCTTCCCCCAAGGTTTTAATGGTTCACTGTCGCTCCATTCTGATTTGGGGGTTTATGACGACCAATGAAATAGGGTTTTAGAATTTGAATTACTGTATTTCCCGGCAATTTACAAAATCATAATTCTTGATATTCGCCGTCTAGATTTTGGAAAATGTTTTTTTTTTTTTTAAGTAGTTTTTTTTTTTACGTTTACTCTTTTCTGACCCTGTTTTCCCCCTTTAAAAAGGGAAATTTTTTTGGGGTTCATCTCCTGCTGCACGGAGGGAGCGCCGAGATTTCTGTCGCGATCTTCGATTGCTTCCCGATGTTTGGATCCTGCTTCACTTCGCCTCGCCGGAGCATTTAACCCAAAAAAAACCCGGGCTGCCTTGGAGCCGAGCGCGCACTGCGCCCCGCTTTGCCGACTCGCCATGTACAGCCCCGAGTTTTGAGCCCCAAACCCCACCTCCCCGAAAGCCCACCCCGCCCCACACCGCGCCCAAAGCCCCCCTTCATCGGGCCAGCGAAAGGGCAACCTGCGCCAACACTGTTCCCCGGTCGACAGCGGGATTTGGGGGGGGAGGCGCAGTATACGCCAAAAAAACAGGCATAAATCCCGATCATACATGTCGCCCCTTGTGTTTATAGTGTCTTTCAACATTTTGTAATATTATTACTGTTTGTTTTGGAAAGACCATGTTTCAGAATAAAATATTATTTAAAGAGACAGGGTTCATTTGTACAATGGTTGGAAAATCACTTGTTCTGACAGTATGCAGTACGTCTGTCATGTACACAGACAGTGCATTGATCTTACATATGATTATCTATTATTATTGCTGAACTGACTTCTTGTACTGTTGCTGCAGTTCGATTCTCATTGTGTTGCTGTGCTTAACTTGTATTATATCATGGGTCAATGATTGCTGTGCAGTACAATGGTGATAATGAGAATAATGAAACTCTGTCAACGTTTTAAACTGTGTCTGGATGTGTGAAAGAAGACCCTTGATGTTGCTGTCAGATATAAGGATAAATACCTTTAGGTAGAGCTGAATTTCAAGAAGTGACAGATTTTGGCACAAAATACCAGAATTTAGCACATAATATGTCCTCTTGTTATGTTTTATATTATTGCAATACAAATTAATGAATAATAAAAATTATTAAAGAACTTTCAAAGTATTAATTATTTCTTTTTAGAGATTTGTTAGGGATTACCAGGCTCGGACTGGCACACTGTGGAGCAGGAGAAACCCCTTCTGGACTCCAGGGCATTGCAGGCCTGGGGCAGCTTTTCAGATAGAAAGAGGCAAAAAGCAAGAGGCATAGTGCAAAAGTCATGTGCAGTATGTACACTATATGTAGGATAAACCCTAAAACTCAACTCCAATGGTGGTACCTAAGAATGAACTCTAATGCTGGTTCCAAATAATCAACTTCACTGGTGAGCCCCAGGCACCCCAATACAACACGATCTGTTACTTTAACAAATATTAGCCGGCACAAAAAAACAACATTACTAGCATTGCTAATGAGCAAATATGGAATGTGGTAGATTGTCATTGACCTCATTGTAGACAGAGGGATACATTCCTGATGTGCTAGGTATCCTGCACTGGTCTTTAGAAGATTATAAATTGCATTGTATTATCGTTGCAAAACTAACCACATGCCTTTTGTTGCAGAAGAGATTATGCTGAATGTATGTATCATGAACTGTATATATTGCACTTATGTTAAGTATTAATATGAGGTGCTTTGTCTGTAGAAAGCAACATGGCAAGGGTTAATTGGCCTTGTGCACCATTCTGCAGTGACTTAGTCAGGAGGAACCAAAAGAGAGTCCCTGTGTTCACAAAAACAGAAAGTAGTATAAGTGCTATGCTGTTCTGCGTAGCTTGGGCAGTGTGGGCTGTGTGACAGAAAGCTGTGAGCTGCAGATAGAAGACTGGAATTGAAACTGTGAGGACTGTTGATCATGGATTAAAGTTGTTCTATGTGATTCTTATGAGAAATGGCATGGTAAAAAAGACAGTGTGGAAAGGGTAGAGAAATGCAGCTGGACTAGCTCGACAAAGACAGCTTCAAGGACCAGAAAGGTAAGATCGGGGAACTTCTATAACAGAAACCATCAAAGAGAATGTGCAAGATCCTAGGGATTGAGACTGTTACTGTGAAAAAAGCCACATCAGAACTGCAAGCCTATGTCACCATCAGGTGATTGATCTACAGGGTCACCGCGAGAGATGGCTCAAACTACGGTGGGAAGCAGAGTTTAAGGAGCCCCTGGTATGCACCAGAGCCCACCACAAGGCAAGTTGGACTTGGATGCGGGGAACTCCAAGGTCGCTACCCATGACAAGTCGCTTACAGTGACATGGATGTGCTAGTGAAGTATACAGAGAGCAGGCAGAAGTGTATCCGGGCCGAAGACAGAGATCAGGAAAAGTGGCAGGCAGAGAATATTTCATAAATGTAAGCCAAAGGATGAAAAAAAATGAAAAAAAAAACAATAAACAGACAGAAGATAAACATGTCATGGAAAAACAACAAATTGGCACAGGTAGCAGGTGGAAGTATCCTATTAAAGGAGGAAGTGGCCAGTCATTGGCACTCAGTGATGTGCTTGCCCTTTGTCATGGGTGCTCCTGCGACCCACGCTCCGGGTTGTAGGACCACACATGTCATGGTCAGTCTTCAATCCTGGAAAGCCCTGGCTTGGACTTCTCCTTCTTGAAGCCATGTTCAAGAAGGGTCTCTCTAGCCAAGGTAAGAATACGGTGTCCACTCGTGACTCTCTATCTTTCCTGAGTGACCTGATCCACCTGGCCAACCATATTGACATGTGCTTCTCAGAGAGACAAGAGGAGTTCCGTCAGGAACATGAACCGGTTGCATCGTTTAACAAGTCTCGCTCCGATGTTCCAGAGGCCACCTCTTCTTCCCTCTCTGCTGGTCGCTGAGGAGGTCATGCAAGCGGATAGAGTCCACCTGAGAGTTGTCCCGAAGACGCGAGGAGAATGTTTCTCTACTGAGCCAGTCCCGAACATTACTACAGGGGTTATCCACACAGTCTGCAACATCCAGGAAATGCACGCTCCAAGGGTATGGGGGGAGGCATCCCTAGGTGTGAGCAATTCCTCTACATGTCTTACCATCCCAGTACAAATCTTGACCGGTTCTGAAGTTCTGTTCCAGGTGGCCGTGTTTCTGGACTTAGGATCAGCTAGGAACTTCATGGACGCTTCCCTGGTGACCGAGTATCACCTCCCGGTGGTCCACCTAGAGAAACCTCTGGTCCTCTCCTTAGTCAGCAGAGAGCTTCTCAGCGACTCTATACAGTTCCATACCGAACCATTGTCTTTTCTCATGAGGGTGTTACATAAGGAGAAAATATCTCCTCGGTTTTGCGTGTTACCCTGTTCTTCCTCAGCAGTTCTTCTGGATGTTATGTGGCTGCAGTGCTATTCCCCTATACTTAACTGGAAGACTGACTACCAGTCTCACTGCTTAGTGGCACCTCGCCCAGTGCGCTCCACTTCTCCACTGATGTCTCCCAAGCCTCTATGGGGTCTGACTGCTCCATATTAGGACTTTGCGGACAACTTTTCGGAGAAACAGGCGGAGACCTTCCTCCACACCTTGCTTATGATTGCCCTACATACATAAAGGAGAATCTCAAGAAGGGCTTCATTCGCAAGTTTCCACCATTGTCGTGTTGTTCTTTGTTGTTGTTGAGAAGGACGGTTCGCTATGCCCCTGTATTGACTACTGTGGTCTCAACAAAATAACCGTGAAGAACCGGTATCCACTACCTACTTAATCACAAAGCTCTTTGACCAACTCCGAGGTGCCAGAATTTTTCCAAGTTTGAATTGTGAGGGCTTATAATTTTGTTTGGATCCGTAAAGGTTATGAGTGAAAGATGGCCTTCAACACACGAGACAGACAGTTTGCGTACCTGGAGATGCCCTTCAGTTTATGCAACACGCCAGCAGTGTCCCAGGAACTCGTGAACATCTTCAGAGACCTTCTGTACTCCTGCGTAGACACCTGGCCCAGTGTCCCATTTGATCCATGTACACCAAGTGCTGAGGCATCTATGAAGTTATCACCTCTATGCCAAGTCTGAGAAGTGCCTCTTCCATCAGACCAGTCTTATATTTCTGGGATACATCATCTCGGACAAGGGTCTTCAAATGTATTCCATAAAGTTGTCTGTCTTTTTGCAGTGGCCAAGATCCGTCGGTCTCCAGGTCATACAGCGCTTACTGACTTCCCAAGTAATTACTGACAGTTCATCACACATTTCTATATGGTGGTGGCACTGATCATAGCGTTCACCAGGAAGAATATTAACCCTATGCTCTGGCCTTCAGTGGCTGAAAAAAGTGTTCTCTAAGTTAAAGTCTGCGTTCACCTCCGCACCCATTCTGTCGTGACCAGGTACGAGAAACCTTTTTCTTCTAGAAGTTGATGCTTCTTCCATGGAGGATGGGCAGTCCTCACACAAAAAGGTCCCAAGGGCAAGACACTAACATGTGGATTCTTTTCTAAGGTGTTTTCTCCTACTGAAAAGAATTACACCATCGGAGATCAGGAATTACTAGCCATCAAGCTGGTCTTAGAAGAATGGCGCCACCTCCTGCAGAGGGCTCAGCACCCAATCAATATTTACAATGACCACAAGAACCTCCTGTATCTCCAGACGGCCCAGAGTTTAAATCTACGACATGCCAGGTGGTCACTCTTGTTCTCCCGGTTCAATTTCAAAATCCATTTCCTTTCTGCAGAGAAGAATATCAAGGGCAATGCTCTTTCCCATGCTTCTTAAGTCATTGGGGAAGAGGTAGCCCCTTGGCACATTGTTCCTCCTGAATGTCTTATCTCTGCAGCTCCCGTAGATCTCCAACGTGCCCCTCCGGGTAAGACGTACATGCATCCTGTACTCCGGGGACATTGCTGGAGACATTGCTCTCTGGTGGCCGGACATGCCGGTGCATGAAAGTCTTGTCAACTAATTTCCCATTTATAATGGTTGTCTAGATCTTGTTTAAGATTTAAAAGAGTTTATGGAATCTTGTACTACCATTGCTCGCAACAAAATGTCTCAACTGAAGCAGGCAGCTCTGCTACAACCCTTGCCTATTCCAAAGAACCCGTGGAACCTTATAGTCATGGACTTTATACTAACCTTCCACCCTCCTCTGGTAATGCCATCCTTTGGGTAGTCACCGATTGCTTTTCTAAAATATTGCATTTCATCCCATTGCTTGGTCTGCCCTCTGCTTCACACCTCCAGCACATCTTTCAGCTGCATGGTTTGCATCATACTATGGTCTTAGATCAAGGGGTCCAGTTTGTGTCGAAATTCAGGAGAGCCCTTTGTTCCCAGCCAAAAATTAAACTGGATTTTTCCTCAGCTTAACACCCTCAGACAGATCTCTAGGGACCATTGCCATACTAACAGAGACTCTAAGGATCATATTACACTCATTTTAGCCCTTTTAGGCCAACACCATTGATTTTTCCTGTAGTGCTTTGAGTGGTAAATACTGGAATGTATACCCAGAACATATTTTGCTTTAAATAAAATTATAGTTCAGGCATCCTCAAACTGCGGCCCTCCAGCTGTTGGAAAACTACAACTCCCATCATGCATTTATATAATCTATAACAGTGGGCATGATGGGAGTTGTAGTTTCCCAACAGCTGGAGGGCCGCAGTTTGAGGATGCCTGCTATAAATCCTGACTTGCATCTGGCAATATTGGAAGTCTCTGTGTAAACTGTGTTTGTGTTGCTTAAAGGGAATCTGTCACCATTTTTTTTTTACTTTTTAAATCAAGACCCTGATCCATATTCTTTTCCTCTCAGTCATTTTTATTTCCTGATTGTAGATTTCTCTATTCGGCCGTCTATATATGATTGTGGGGAAGACATTCTTGTTTGCACTGCTTTAACAGCAGTCAGAGAGATGCTTTACAGCAACTTCATGGACATATGATTCTTGAGACAGATTCTGTCCCATAGACTTGTATAGGAGAGTTTTCACTGTGAAGGGAGGAGAGGGGGAGAGGGGGAGCTGTGACATCTCCTCTTGTGACTGGTGGATTCTGTGTTATCTGTACACAATGGTGTCTCCTTTCAGTTTGACCCTGCATTTACTGAAAATGAACAGACTGCTGAAAAGCTCTCTAAACAGAACAGGAAGTGTCAGACGATTATTAGGCTTAGTGGCCAAAGTGAAAATTGCAGGACTCAAGAATTATTAAAAAAATACTGAAAGTGATATAGAAAATGAAAAAAACATAACCAAAAATTCCTAAAAAATGTGTTTAACATAAAAATGTGAGTTAAACAATAAGTATTTTTTGATGACACAGTCCCTTTAAGTTATGTTTCTTTCAAGCTGCTTTGAGATGTAGCTTATCCAGCAAAAAGGTCATGTAAAATATCCGTTTTGTCAACTGTCAAGAAAGAACTCAGATCTGCTCTTTTTAGTAGATAGTATAGGTATACATTCATCAGAAATCAGGGTTACTGTGTGCTCTATATATATGTATATTGTGACAGAGCGACTACAGGTACTTGCCGGTTCCTGCCACTAGGCGGAGTTATACCAGAGAGGTATAAGCAACATGCCATCAAAGGTACCTGGCCTTGGTGGGATAGGAGCCAGACATATGTTTTGTTAGCCACACTAAGTGGTTGGCAGATGTTTATTTTGGTTGTTCTGGGTCGGTTCTTATCGGGAGTAGACAATGCGTCGGGTGGGTGTCTACTCCCCCATGTTCCAGACCACGTTTTGAATAGGGCTCAGGATCCGATAAAAAGCCGGGGCCTTCAGGTGTACAGGGGTGTGGTTGCTACCTGGTAGTTTGGAGCAACAGAGCTGAGGAGAGGCTCTGGCTTCCAAGAGGCTGAGGGAAGCCGGTACAGTATATTGCACTGTGTCTGTGGTGCTCGGCAATAGGCCTTGACCACTAGTAGTATTTTATGATTAGTCAGTGGCCTGAAGGCCTGAGGGTTTTTTTTTGTTTTTGTTCCTGTATATGTCTCCTGTGCCTGAATAAAACAGGCTAAGGCCAGTTGAAGAAGCCGTTGCCAGAGTGCTTTATGTTGGAGTGTCATTCGTTTGACCCAAGCAGCGATCCCGAGCTAAAATACCCCCAGGATGGTCCAAGAGGACGTCCAGACGAGAGTGGATTGTTACAATTGGTGGAGGATGTGGACATGCTATGGGCAAGATTGGCGCAGTACATAAGTTGGGCATTAGCTGACGTGTGCACAAAGGTTTGCAGAAATATGCTGAGTTTTTTTCACGCTGACCATGGAGGACATTTTTGAGCTGGTGTCCAGTCAGTAAAGGTGTCTACCAGTGACCCCAGCGCACTGTGTGTATCTGATGGTAGAGTGCAAGTAGCAGGTAATGCCTGCCTAGTGCTTGATGACCACCCATTCCGTCCCAGTGTGAACGCGGCCGGTGTATTGCCGGGAAGAGAGAGCACAAATCCTGGGAAAATGGGCTCTGCTGCAGAGTGTGAGGAGACTAGTTTAAAGAGGGTGTGTCCAGACTCTAGGGCGGTGTATGCCTGAATGAATGAGGCCTCAGAGAGTGATGAAAACACATTTGAAAAGGAAACATGTGCTGAGGCAGATTCTGTGTGCTGCCCTGAGCAGTGTATCTGTGGTGGAAATCCAAATGGTAACACGATAGAGGGTGAAGAGAAAGATCGTGCTGTGACCTGTAGTCCCCCTGGGATCACATGTTTCGGTGTCTGCTGTATTTCCAGTAGCTTTTACTGCAGTGGTCACAAAGACAGCAGTGACAGAGAGAGTGAATTGCTAGACACCACTGAGGTGTGTGTATGCTTAAACCCTAGTGAGGGGTAGGTGGGCATGTTTTAATTCCCAGATGGTAAAGAGGAGCAGGGGTCTGAAGCAAATGATACATTTTTCCTGGAAGGTATGGAGGAAAATATCAAAGATGAGTTATGTCCTGGGGTGTGTGATGACTTATATGTGGGTGCCTTGTTCAGCCAGTTGTCTGCTGCCTCTTCTGGTGTTGAGAAGCTGACTGAGTTGCCTAATGTGAACACAGCCAGGTTGGTTGTTGAGTTGGAGAACCATAAGGAAGTTAGCCGGGCTGCTAGTGACTCCAGTGCATGGTATGACCGTGATAGTGAGCAAGATATAGGGGTGACCCAGATAGAAACCGAGAGTTCTCCATTAGAGATGGTTATAGGGGATGTGAAGGAAATCTCTCTCCACATTGCTGCCAAGGGTCTGATGCTAAACGGAGCAGGGGAAAACTGTGCACAGGGGAATGTGTCCTCTGATATTGATGAGGTCCTGTTGCAGAGCAGACATGGCTGGTGGCCTCTGTTGTGCAATAAAAGCCTCCTCAAGTGGTCACCACAAGTCAAATGTCTGTGGAAGGCTGTAAAGCTCATGTGAGTGTCAGTGACCCCTGTAGGGGGTCAGGCAAGGATATTGCATGCAAAAACGGAAAAAGGCCATGAAGGTGGTCTTCCCACTGCTGTAAGTCAGGTGTATAGAGGGACAAGCGAGTCTTCAGACCTTGGAAACTCACCTGGTAAGGAGGCTGAGATCATCAACAGGGCTTTTCCGGAGGTAGCCATTGTCTGTAATAACCCTGTGATCATTGACCCACAGGGTAGGGGTGGCACAAAGGTACATTGTGCAATAGTCGGTCCTACTGCAGTGGAGGTTATCATCCCTTTGGTGGTCAAGGGGCTAGACCAGATCTCCTCTGGTAGGAACCAGGGAACAGTTAGTAGCCGAGATGCAGAGCTTCAGGGTCCAGAAAGATTAGAGAATGTCGCTGACCCTAAGAGGCAGGAGATGGTCAGGGAGGACCATAGGTCTTGGGAGGAAGATAAGTTTGGGTCTCATTGTATTCCTGCAGACAAAGAGGCAGCAGCTTGGGGATCAGGTGCGCCCCTGGGGGCCATGGTGGATAGCAACCCTGAGAGGTATACCATTGTTACAGCTTCTGATAACACTCTGGTAACCTGGTTGCTGGCTCCCACCAGGGGTCCTTTACTTATATGAGACCCAAAATAGTGAAGACCCTGCCAAATGGGCACAACGCCAAAGTAGGCTGTGTGTGGAAGAAGGCTACAAGGCATGATAGTGTTGGTGTTGGAGTTATCAATAGTATTCCTGTGAAAGTCAGCATGTGGGCTGAAGGTGGTGACATCCTTGCAGCAGAGCGTACATACATCGTGCCACCTGTAGTAAGTGGCAGTAAACTGTCTGTTGCCGATTATGAGGTGAGCGCATGTTATGAGCCCATGGCTGAGCTGTTTTTGGACAATTTAGTCTCTGCCCCTGATGATGTAGAGGGGATGTTGCCCATAGCAACATGTACACTGGAGGAAGGTTCTGCAAGGTGAAAAAGACCTATGGTCTTTATCAGAGGGGGGGGGGGATATGTGGCAGAGCGACTACAGGTAGTTGCGTGTTTCTGCCCCTAGGCGGAGTTATACGAGGGAGGTCTTAGCAACATGGCTCTGAGGGTACCTGGCCTTGGTGGGATCGGAACCAGACGTATGTTTTGTCAGCCACACTAAGTGGTTGGCAGATGTTTATTTTGGTTGTTCTTGGTTGGCTCTTATCAGGAGTAGATAACATGTCGGGTGGGTGTTTCAGACCACGTTTTGGATAGGACTCAGGATTCCAATAAAAAGCCGGGGCCTTCAGGTGTACAGGGGGTGTGGTTGTTACCTTGCAGTTTGGAGGAACGGAGCTGAGGAGAGGCTCTGGCCTCCAAGAGGCTGAGGGAAGCCAGTACAATATATTGCACTGTGGCTGTGGTGCTCGGTGATAGGCCTTGACCACTAGTAGAGAGGGTCTCTATTTTATGTTTAGTCAGTGGCCTGAGGGTTTGATTTGCTTTTGTTCCTGTATATGTTTCCTGTGCCTGAATAAAAGAGGCTGAGGCCAGTTGAAGAAGAAGCCGTTGTCAGAGTGCCTTATGTTGGAGTGTCATCCGTTTGACCCAAGCGGCGATCCTGAGCTAAAATACCCCCAGGACGGTCCAGGAGGGTGTCCAGACGAGAGTGGATCGTTACTATATATATATATATATATATATATATATATATATATATATATATATATATATATATATATATATATATATATATATATATATATATATATATTATATTATATATATATATATAACCATCCACTATGAGACAAGCATCATTTTGTAGACAATCATCCTGACTATCCCATACATAAATTTGACTTGCAACTATTTAGCATATGCTTAGTTATGCAGCTGTCAAGTTATGTTATGGCAATCAAAATTCTTTTTTTTTAAGCATGTGGGCTTCCATGTGGTTTTGCCATCATAGCACAGAGGAAGTGCCTAACAGAATGCTTGTCAGAGTTAGACTGAAGCATACTATGCATGGAAATACAAGGTATTGCAGGATACTATATAATGATTGCATGTCTAAGTGAAACAAAATGCAAAAAATACAGCTACAATAAAAAAAACATTACCTTCACACTGAATACACTATGGGCGACATGTTTGAATGGGGCTTTGTCCAGTTTTTGTTGGCTTGCTTTGGGGAAAAAAAACCTGTTGTAGCCCTGTTCTATAGATATATGAACAGTCGTACTCCAAGACTTGGGTCGACATGAATGATTTTTGGCACCCAGGCGCCATTTTTTATGTGCGCATTAGTAGCGTAGAATGCGCCTGACTCTATGAACCTGTTCTACTGTGGGTCATCAAATTAGTGTTTTCTAGCTACTAAAGGACAATTCTTGCTCAGGTAAACCACTTTTTAATTGGTCTACCTGTTCCAGCAGTAATGTGCCTAAATTTGCCATTAAAAAGACATAAATATGTAGATTGGTACTGTTGTAGTGCGACATGCCCCCAGCACGCCCCACGATCTCAGGCGCATTGCAAAGTTCCGTGGGCACTTTGTAAAGTGCCTGATATTGGAGTGCGCCTGATTAAAAATATATTTAACAGGGTTCTGCCAGTTTTCCAACTGAAGACACGCCAGAATTCTGGCACGGCCCCATACATGCATCGTCCTTGGTGCATTCTGCACTGGACACAACACTTTTAAATGCAATAAAGATATGCTATGCAAGGCATGACAGATCTATGAACCCATATACCACATTTTCATATATTTGGGTGCCTTCTACACTAAGACAAAGCCAATTACAATTGGCGAGTCGGTGGCAGGTTCATACTGTACATGATGCCCTATGTGGGTATTATCCACTAAAAGCATTAATGCTAGATATTGGTATAAATGAATATTTACACAGATATATATTACCAGTTAATTTCCTCTGACTTTATACAGCTATGAAAACACACAATCTAATAATAGTCTATATATTATCAACATGGAACTACAACACACTATTAACTCCTTACCAACATTTGACGTACCCATGCATAAAGGTCGGGTAGGGGTTCCCGCAACTTGACGTATGGGTACGTCATGGCGATCTTGCGAGCTCACAAACAGAGCTCGTTAGATCGCAACATGGGAACAGCGGTATATTACCGCTGGCATCATGCCTCATCCCCTGCAGCCGGAGTGAGCTCTAGCTGCTGGTGATTAACCCTTCATTATTGCGACCTATATCATGGTCATGATAATGAAGATGCAGGCAGGAGAAGGGAACCCCTTCTGCCTGCGATCGGTGCAGTGAGCAGCGCAGACAGCGCTCACTGGTCTCCTACCTCACAGCCCGGATGCTTTACGAAAACTCCCCTATATAGACCCCATAGTGGTAATTACACCCCTTAAGGAATTTGTCTGGTGATGTCACCATGCTTGCAATGCATTGCGGGCATGGTGATTGACAGTCACCATGGAGACCAGGACACACAAACACATTTCACACAAATACCTGCACATGCTTATCACTTTACTATATGCTTGTAGCAAAGTTTCGCTTGACTGTGATATTAAGAATATTTGTGTTATCTGACCTTAGGTCACAACAAAAGCCATTAAAAAGCATTGAAGGGATTAAGAACTTTCTGAACCATGATATCATGGTGGATTATCTATCAAGTTTATCATTGCTACAGCTGTAGATCATAAATATGTTTTGGTAAGTCCAAAAGAAAGTGCATTATTGAAATAAGTGACACTGCCTTGTGATGGGTTAATAAATCAAAAGCACTGCCCCATCTCAAGAAAAGACACCAGCAATTTAGAGTTTGCTGTTGACGCTGGTTAGGATAGATCTCATTTAACATGAAATAGAGTGCATCTTCTAGCCACCCAAGTTTATAGTGGAACTTTAAGTCACAGTTCACTTAATATCATGGAGCATTGGGAAAATACATTTCATACTACTGTCTTGTACTTTTATATTCAGATACTTGACCATTTAGCTGGAAACTTATTTTTATGGGTGGCAGTTCTGTCCCTTTTATCTCTTATTGTCTTTAACACACAACATTTTAGATATGGAGTATAGTCCTAAATATAAAAATGCATTAATGGTTTGTATGGGGTCTATAACTATAAATTATTTTTTATTTTATTTAAAAAACATAGTAAGAATCTTAAATGATTGTGTTACTTTTGGGGAAGCACAAAAGAGTTAAGCTACCAATGAACTATCCATAAATATATTGAATTAATGTTGCATACTTAACCCATAAGGCCTTTGTTTTTCTTCCATGCAGGCCTCATGCAGAGCATTACATTCATTAGCATGATTATTTTGCATTGTACACCAGGCTTGTATTTTGTTAAGTGTATTTTATCACAGATTGCAGGTTCCGTCCTGTCAGAGGTGTCAGGATTATTTTCCTATGCCCTTTGCTAGAACATTAGCTGCCTACAGATACAAATCAGATTTTTTTCAAGCAATGAATGCTCTGTGCTCTCATGCAGAACTCATGCTTATTTGGCTGTGAGGGGATAAATTATAAGTTCATTAGCTGATGTAGCAGCTTTGTTTTTCAAAGTAATTAGGGTTTTCAGGTTTTTTTCCCTCTTGCAGATGAGTTAAAATTAACCTTTATTCTTTCAAATTAAATTCAGTATTTTGGGATTCTCTCCGTGTCACTTGCAGAGTAGCTGGATAAACATAAACAAATTAACTTATGTAGATCAGTAAAAACGGGAATTTACAGCATTTGTTTTCACTTGTGTCTAAAAGGGTTCAATCCTAATCCTCCCATGCATGTTGTTTAAACATCTTGTAAAATATTTTTTAGAAAGTTTATTAAGAAATAAATATATATGGGTGTGTATATACACAATAAATATACTAACACCCAATAAAATTAGCAATAGTAGTTAATGGTATTCAAAATATTTACTCATATAACTATCATCAATCGCTTTTTTCAACTATTCACAGCGATGAAAATACACAAGCCAATAGTAGCCTTTATCCTCAGTGTTGGAGCAGAAGTTGTGACCTATTAAGACTTATCTTATGTATGGAAATAAAGACATTCCAGGCTAAGAAAAACTCGTTTGGATATGGATCAGCGTATATTGCTGGGAGACATAGTGGCTCAGTGGTTAGCACTGTTACCTTTCAGCACTGGGGTCCTGGTCTCAAGAGTCACAACAGCGAACATCTGCAAGGAATTTGTATGCTTTACCAATGTTTTTGCGGGATTTTAGATTTTGAACCCCAATAGGGACAGGGATGTAAATGAGAACAATCTCAGTACAGTTAGTTCTGTTTAATATATAGCAAAGACACTACAATATATGGAAATAAATAATACAGCGGTGCAAGTATTAACATATATCTGGACTTTAAGATGCTCCAATTTAGGGAAGTTAAAATATGAAGAAAGAATTTTCACAAAATTTAGTCTGGTACAACCAGTACAGCCAATCAGATTCATCAATGGTATAGGATATCTGAGAGATTAGTTCCAGCTTCCCTTGTAGTCCTGGGCTATACAGGGATCAATTTCTGCCTCCATGGTGGTTGGGAAAGTAGTAAATTGGTAAATTCCTGTTTGAAATCCAAGTCTATACTTGAGCTGTAGCATCAAAATGCATGCATAGCAAATAAAACAAAATGCATACAGCTGAAACCAGAAGTTTACATACACTATATATAAAGACATGTATGCATTACCCGTTTTAGGTAAATTAGGATTACCAAAATTATTTATATTTGCCAAATGCCGGAATAATGAGACAGATACATTTTTAAGGCATTTCTATTACTTTATGCAAAGTAAAATGTTTACATACATTTCATTAGTATTTGGTAGCAGGGCTTTGGGATGGTCACACTAAGGGCTTTCTGAGGATAAATCAGGAGCGGATACTAAAGCAGAAGTGGAAGCAGAGAGTTTTGACTCTGGAAATTTTGTGGAGAAACCAGTAGCAATCCAGAAAGCATCCATAATAGGAATTCCTTTTAGCTGAAGGTTACCAAGCAATTAACGATCTATCGGTTGTCATCCATAGCATAGATCAAGGTAATGCAGATCTGCAGTCATATAATGGACAGGCCTTATGTCCCATGTATTAATGGCCTGAATTTTCTGTCATGTTTCAAAATAGCTTTATTAGCAAGGTTGTCAGAATAAATATATCAGCAAGCCTCCAAAATGTCTTGAGAGAAAGTGGATCCTTGGTTACGGACTTGAGGGGCAATAGAGACAAACTGATGTGACAACAGGAAACCAGGATAGCAAGGGAACCAGCAGAACAACGGAGGGACAGCAGGCTGTACCAATAGGCAGGATACTGGACCAATGGAGGCACAACAGACTTGTACCAGGAGGTAGGACACCAGAACAACGGAAGGACAGCAGGCTTGTAGCAGCAGACAGGACACCAGGAGCAATGGAGGCACAACACCAGCAGACATGCAGAGGCCAGATCCAGGCAGGAAACAAATGAAGGACTTGGTTAACTAAAAACGCAGGAACTCAAGAACACAGAGGGCATGAGACATAGGGCAATGGACTCTAGCTTGCACATCAGAAACTCAGGCCCAGACTGGAGCTAGACGCATGACTTTATAAGTGACTGTATTTATTTCAATAAGTAGTGCAGAGAGTATAAAAACATGGTGAAACAGGCTGTTTCACCATGTTTTTATACTCTCTGCACTACTCATTGGAATAAATACAATCACTTTTGCATACTGCTGGATCTCATCGTTTGCTTTCATTGGACTTCAATATATCCTGCAACTGGAGATTAAGCATCCGTGCACTGCTATTCAGCGATCGAAAGAACGGGTGGACCAAGTGATACACAGGCAGCAATTAGGAGGAGCTCCATAAGTCCTTTCTTTTCTTAGTACTGTTTTGCATGACTTTATAAGTCATTCTGATAAAGCATAAGCTACAGCTGTGAGAGTGCTTAGAAATAGGTGTTAACTGTTGCCTTGCTGGATGGTAACAGCAGTCAGTACAAATGCCAGATTCCAAACACAATGTCACAATGGCACTAGGAATGGACGGTGGATCTTCTGCTCACCACGTAGCGTTGTTGTGATCTACACCAGGGAGCAGAGTCTAAGGGGACCCTTGTCTTCTCCGGAGCCCGCCCCAAAGCAGGACAGACGTTGCCGCAGGGAATCCCCCAGGTCGCTACCGCCGACACAGGTCCTAGCGGTGACAGCCGAAGCAGGAGGCATAGAACACGCAGCAGGCTGGAACATGGATCAGGAGCTAGGATGGACAGACTTGACAGGAACAGCATGAGGCAGGCGAAGGTCAGACAGGTTAGGCATAGACAGAACCAGGAACACAGACGGTATTGTAAAGGATTAACTGTCACATGGTATATGTTACCAAGAAAGGCAACTCAACATCGCTTTGTCTGATTCTACCGTTTTTAGAAACATCCCTTATATGGCCCTACTGCCTTATCTTAATTAGTCACATGCTTCAGAAAAGGGAAACCATCTACAGGATTTTTTTGGTCTTATTTTCATTAGAATATTCTTTAGGTGCCGTTACAGGTTTGTGGACAACATAAGGTGCTAAAACTTAAAACAAACACTCCTAAAAATGCCTAGTTTGTGAAACTACAACCCTTAGGGAATATATATTCAGGAATGTAGTGACTATTTTGACCCCACAGGGCTATAAAAATGGAAAATATTTTTTTTTCCTAATAATATTCTAATTTTGCTGAAAATATCTCATTCTTCACAAGTAATCCTTGGAAAAATGCACCCCAAAATTTGTTACACAATTTCTTCCTAAAGTTCAGCAGTACCCTATATGTTCTTGTAAACTGCTGTTTGGGTTCATGGCAGGGCATACAAGGGATGGAGTGTTATTTGGCATTTGGAATGCAGGTTTTGGTGGGTGCCATTTTGTAATTACCATAGTACCAGAACAGAACCAGAACAGGTGAAACTTTCCAGAAGTAACCCCATTTTAGATTCAACACCCTTCAGGGAATTTGATCTAGGGGTGTATTGTTTTAAAGTTTTTTTTTTTTTAGCTTTGTGCTTGAAATGGAAATAAAAAACAGCCATTCCATCATTGCTTTTTGGGTTTTATTTTTACAGCATTCCCCATGCAGTATAAATGACAAGATAACTTTACTATGCGGTTGTAATTGTACAATTACAACAAAATCAATTTAAAATAGTTTTTTTATGTCTCATTACTTTTACACAATAGAAATGTATTTGTAAAAAAACGCATTTTTATGTCATCATAGTCTTAAAGCCATAACTTTTTTATTTTTCTGTATACGGACCTGTAAAAGGACTTGTTTTTTGGCGGATGAGTTGACATTTTTATTTGTATGCTTTTGGGGGGTACATGACTGTTTGTTCCCTCAAAATATGTTTTTTGGGGGGAATTTAGGATGAAAAAAATACAGCAATTCTGTTAGTGTTTTTTATTTTTAGATTTTGCAATGGTCACTATGCAACATAAATTACATGTTAGTTTTACTTCATGGGTTAATACCATTGTAGAGATACACAATTTATATTTTTTATGTATTAGCACTATAAAAAAAAAGAATTTTTGTTGTAAAGCAATATTTATGCCTCGCTATATTTTAATAGCCATAACTTTTGTTCCATAAATGGAGCTGGGTTAGGGTTTTTTTGGGGGGACAAACTGACATTTTTATTGGTACCATTTTGGCATTTATATATATTTATTTTTTTTCCATTTTATGTGCTGCGGATGAACAAAAAGCGCAATTCTGTCATTTTTTTTTTTTTTTTTTTACAGCATTCATTGTATGGGTTAAATAATGTGACAAATGTATAGGCTAGGTTGCTATGCACATGGCGATACCAGATATGTGTACTTTTTATTTTATTTTATCTTTTTTGGGTAATAAACATTGTAATGGGAGAAGGGCAATCTACGTGTTTATTTTATTCATTTGTTTGTGTTTTTACATTTTTTGTTATGCATTTTTTCATTCAATTGTTGTTCTCTTGTCTGCATAGTGGATTTGACTCTGTGATCTATTAGATCGATTCTAAAACACACAGTAGTACGGTACTGTATTGTTATGTATTGTAGCTGTCAATCACCATGCCCAGCTGTGCCTTCTGGCCGAGCCAGATGTGGTAATGTCACCAGCAACCCAGAAGCCTTTGTTAGGCTTCCATATTACCAAAAAAGTATCACAGAAGGGGCCAATTGAGACAAAGGGAGGTCCCTCCCTTTGTCTTTCCCTTAGCTGCCGCAGTTGCAATTGACAGCGGCATTTAAGGAATTGATTGGCCACGACCAGAGCAAGCTCCCATTATGGCAGACAAACAATGGAACCAGCTGTAATGTACAGCTGGTTCCATGATTTGATGGTGCAGGGTTTACATATGAGCCTGCACGATCCTTATGACATACCCATACGTCAATGTCAAGGACCCCCTTCTCCCCCCTAGCACATGGATATGTCATATGTCGGTAAGGGGTTAAAACTTGTCAACTTATTTGGGATTAAACTTTAGAAAATATATTGTGTTACATTGAAATGAATTATTTCAGTGTTTCAATGAATCATTTTTGCATTTGGTTTACTAGAAATACTTGAATGCATTTCAAGCTGTTGATACCTAGGTGTAGCAGTATGCAGGAGTCAAACTGCAACCCAGGCTGCTTACTGATGATTCATTGATCTATGTTTAGCGAGGATTGCAGTTATAATGATTCACTATTGTAGAGGATTCTTAACTGTAACAGCAGTGAAACTGTAGACTTTCTGACAGAAAAAGTTGCAACAGTAAAGTAATTGAGTTTAATGGGGCTTGGCTGCCTTTGCTGACAGCAGTAATGTTGTAAGTTTTGGGAACTAAATTGCTAAAGATTAGTGTTGAGCGATTTTTATCGACAAATTTGAAATCGGCAAGGTTTTTATGGTGATCGAAATTTCCAGATCATGCGATAATTAAGGTTAAAATCTGAGCATCATCTATTAAGATCGCGCCTTTTTCGGAGCTTCCTGTAATTTTGGCGGCCAGCCAATCGGAATTTCAGAATAGAGCAGGGTGAGATGTGTGTGCGACGTCATGACTGGGATGTGTATGGTTGCGATTAGCTGGAAAAATCACATGACCTCCCTTTTACATAGAACAGCATTTCCTGTTTTCAGCCCAGTGTCTCTCAGCGTCTCATAGGGATAGGACCTGCGCTCTGCCTGTGGCCAAACAGCTCAGCGAAATTAGTCTATTTCTGCACAGAGAAACCTCTACTATTAGCTGTGATCCTTCCAATTTAGTTAGATTAGAGATATGAAGATTTTTTTTTTGTAGTTAGCTATATAATTTTAAAGCAGAATATACCGCTGTAAATTCACGCGGGGGGAGCGGGGGGGGGCCCCGCGGGCGAACACAGACAAGCTCTATCTATAAAGAACACCCGGATAAAGGTCACCAAGACATAGTGTAGACATTGTAGTGGAATATCTTTATTATTAACAGTTTGCTATTGAAATATTTCCTGGATATTGGGCAGCCTGAACCTATATTGGATACACATCATTTCTAGTAACTGCAGGTCTGTTTGTTAGCTGCAAAACTCCACTTTTATTATCAGTATACATTTCAGATAGGTGTTCATTTTCAATTTTACCCATTAACACTCTGACTGTTGATATATCCACCTTGCAGTTAAATTACAATACAGCAATCTGTAGTCAGCACAGGTTGTTTGTTGCCAAAAATACCGTGTATCTAACGAAAACATCACAGTTACGTGATTTTTTGACTTTTGCGCACCCAGCATTGTTCATTGACACAGCATCCACGTAAATCTTAAAACAGCAATTCTATATTCACCACAGGTGAATTGAAAGGTGCAAAAAAAATCGTTTATTATACAAAAACATAACAGTTACGTGTTTTTTGACTTTTGCGCAGCCAGCATTGTTCATTGACGCAGCATCTACGTAAATCTTAAAACAGCAATTCTATATTCACCACAGGTGAATTGAAAGGTGCAAAAAATATCGTTTATTATACCAAAACATAACAGTTACGTGTTTTTGACTTTTGCGCACCCAGCATTGTTCATTGACGCAGCATCTACGTAAATCTTAAAACAGCAATTCTATATTCACCAAATGTTAATTGAAAGGTGCAAAAAATACCGTTTTTTATATAAAAACATAACAGTTACGTGTTTTTTTGACTTTTGCACACCCAGCATTGTTCATTGACGCAGCATCTACGTAAATCTAAAACAGCAATTCTATATTCACCACAGGTGAATTGAAAGGTGCAAAAAATACCGTTTATTATATCAAAACATAACAGTTGCGTGTTTTTTGACTTTTGCACACCCAGCATTGTTCATTGACGCAGCATCTACGTAAATCTTAAAACAGCAATTCTATATTCACCACAGGTGAATTGAAAGGTGCAAAAATATCGTTTATTATACCAAAACATAACAGTTACGTGTTTTTTGACTTTTGCACACCCAGCATTGTTCATTGACGCAGCATCTACGTAAATCTTAAAACAGCAATTCTATATTCACCACAGGTGAATTGAAAGGTGCAAAACAAACCGTGTATTATATCCAAACATAACAGTTACGTGTTTTTTGACTTTAGCGCACCCAGCATGTTCATTGACGCAGCATCTACGTAAATCTTAAAACAGCAATTCTGTATTCACCACAGGTGAATTGAAAGGTGCAAAAAAATATTGTTTATTATACCAAAACATAACAGTTACGTGTTTTTTGACTTTTGCGCACCCAGCATTATTCATTGACGCTAGCATTACGTAAATCTTAAAAAGCAATTCTTATTCACACGGGTTGAATTGAAAGGTGCAAAAAAAATATCGTTTATTATACCAAAACATAACAGTTACGTGTTTTTTTACTTTTGCGCACGAAGCATTGTTCATTGACGCAGCATCTACGTAAATCTTAAAACAGCAATTCTATATTCACCACAGGTGAATTAAAAGGTTCAAAAAATACCGTTTATTATACCAAAAACATAAGATACGTGTTTTTTGGACTTTTGCCCGTCCGATTTGTTGTGACACCTTGCATTTAAAATTTAAATTTCCAGCAAATTTTGTTTTGATTAGAGGGATTTAAAATGCTTTGATTTGCCGTCTTTTAATAAGGATTTTCCAAAATATTTCTACCTTCCCAAAATTTTTATATTTCTGAACATGGGCAAATGCAGGTGGTAAGCGAGCAAAGGGAGGGTAGCACATGGGGGTAAGGTACGAGAGAAGGTGCTCCTTCCAGTGCGGGCGAAAAACCATGCCAGCGGATCGCAGTTGCAGGACCGTCCCCTGTACGCGGGGTCAGGGCCCTGTGAATTAAGTAACGAACTTCGTCCCCAATTTGTCCTTCAGTGATTAATGAAACCTGATCTAGCTTTTCCCTCCTCTTCCTCGCAGTAAAACCCCAAATGTCTATCAGCATCATCAGCACCCCGTCCCATGAAGTTTGCCAGATGTCAACTGGTACCCACCACTGTGGATAATCCATTGTCTGAAGACCTCTTTGATGAAAAAACCCGGTTTGGGGTCAGAAGGCATTTAAAAGATCAAGAGGTATTTAGTCTGCTTGACCCCCATTTTACTGAGCCCAAGGGGGGTGAAGGAAGCCGGTCAATGGGGCAAAAACCCCGGGCTTTTGGGCAACCCCTTTTGAAATGCCCCTTGTTGTAGCCCGCGCTTTTGGTTGCAGAAAGAGGACGCCCCAAGTCCCCTGTTGATGATGATGATGATGACAACATTGGGATCCATCCTGGTTTTTTCCGCAAAATTTTTGCTTGCGAGCGCTTATCAGTGGACGGGGGGAAAGACGAGGGGGGTAGTGTCAATACGGGTCCCCCCACAAAAAGGGAGAGGGCGGTCGCAGAACCCGCTGATATGATTCCGCCGCCACAGTCAGCGAAAACCCCCCCTCCTCGTTTATCGCCGAAAAAAGGCCCAGGACCTCTCAAGCCGGGGCCTTTCTTTAGAAAGCCTTGATTCCCCCAGCGTGTATTGCCCCTTTCCCGTAAAGCATAAGTAGAGGAAAGAACCTTAAGGGGTTTTAACCACCCCCAAAACTTCTATCACATGCAGGAAGCTGGTTGAAATGGGGGGGAACACTTGGCCAAAAAAAGGCCAGACCGACCCCGGGCCCCCAAACCACTACACCCCCTCTTCTCCCCCCTCCTCCTCCTCCCCACCACCAAGCTTCCTAAGTCCCCATGTTCTCAAGTCATGATCAGGGATCGCCCCCCGTTCAGCCTCCACCGTCCCCGAGTCCACCAGCACCCCCAGAGCCCATCCTCCCCCTTCTCCTTCGCATTTTTCGCCTGCAGCCGTAAGGGGCAGTCTGTGCCGCCTTCGTCTTCCAGGTTTGGGGCAGAAGAAACATTTTAAAACCCCAAACCATCCCAAGCCAAAAGCCTGAATGTCGGCATTCCCAGGTTTTTGGCCCTTTTGGAAAATGTTGCCTTTCCGTCGGTGGACACAGAGGGGTTCCCCGCCACGTCATGGCCCCTGCCTCCCCCCCAAAAACCAGATGCCGGCAGGCATTTCTTTGCCAAAAAACCCGCCCTGCCCTCCCCAGCCACGTTCATCAAAAATTTTAAAGTGCGTTTCTGCATCTGTGCCCCGGAAAAGTCCATTACCCCCGACAAAATGGATAGTAAGCACGGCCAAAGGCCCCTAATCTCTGGGACAGCTCCTGGGTGAGTGGGGGATGTTCTGGGGGTGACGGGGGCTTTCAGGCTCGGCCCACGCTCTTCAAAACCGCAGGGATGGTGCAGGGTCTTTCCCCCCAAAGGGCCTCTGGTGGCATCACGGCCCGAGACACCCCGGCCGTGTTGAAATTAATCTGCCTTTGGGGACCCCCACAAAACAGGCAGGGGCTGTGGACGGCTTTTCCGCAACAGGGCCGAGCGCGGGGGTGACAAGAACCTTTTGCCAGGCAAGGGGGTGTGCGAAACGGGCGAAATCTGCTGGCCCCCCTTTAAGATCGGTAGCTGGAGCCTCGCTTGCCCGGGACGTCATGAACCTTTTCGTCCAGAAATTTCTAAAGAGCTACCCTGGGGGACTGCCTGCTGAAGAAGGCTCGAGGTCTGGAATTTGCACTTCCCCCCGTTCGCACCTGCTTCCCGCCTGGCTGCGTTTCACGTAGCTCGGCCCCCCCCCGTCAACCGTCTCATTTTTTGCGTGCAACATGCTGGAATTTCCCCCCTCCACATGCCCAGCGATTGTGGCGCAGCGCAATGCAATTTGCAGTACCAATGACACATGGCCTGACAAGGAGCGGGGGGACCTGGGGTGTTGAACACCGGGGGAGGGGTTAAAAAGCTTGCACCACCTTGCCATTTTGAAGAAACCCCCAAAATGGTCCCCGGCGGGACCCAATTGGCCCTTGTAAACAAGAGCATTGTGTTGATCTTAGTCTGGAACGATCGTTTGGGCATTTGAACAGGTCCCGGGCCCGGGGGAGGAGGAGACGGACACAGATGCGGGCACGGAGCCTTCTCTCCGTCAAAACCACAAGGCCTGACAGTTTTACAATTTTCTCTTCCCTTAGGGGGGTTCGGGGTCCCGGCTATGGAAGGGGGCGCATCAGCTCTCGGGTGCATATCTCAGGCAAATCAGGGGTGTGTTTAACTATGCCAAGGGAAACGGGGGAGGGGAGGAGGGGAGGAGGAGGGGGAGGGATTCCCGGGCACCGATGTTACCGCGTCCCTGCCTTGGAAAAGGTTGCGCGAATTTAGGGGAGAGGAAGATGGGAAGATCAGTTTTTAGTGCCCCCGCCCAGAGGGCTGGGAATCAAGGCCCATTCTCACAGAGTGCTTGGATCTCCATTTCCTCCAACATGATCCTCGCATTACGGCCCCTCAAAATGAACAACAGTTACTGGGTGGCCACCCTCCCGGTTTCCCCCCACAAAACAAAACTCAGCACTTTTTCCTTCCCCCACCCAAAAAAGGTAAAATGCAGGGGAAAAGGAGACCTTGTGATTGATCAACTGGAGACATCTGTTGCGTCGCTTAAGTTCCCCAAATGTCACGGTGGAAACAACATCAGCGACGTGACAGCAGTAGTGCCAAGTGGGGTGCGGGCAGCAGAGGCAAGGGGGGGGAAAACCCTAAAGGGGGACCCCTTTCAATCTTTTTTTACCACCCCCAACGCATGCAATGCAGGGACACTCCAAAACACAGAGATCAGCTTAAGACATGGGGAGACTATCTGGTCCAAACCGATGTTTTTGTATGTGTTCCAGACCCAATAGACTTCTGGGTATCCAAATGGACGAATGGCCCGAGCTGGCTCATCACGCCATAGAGGTGTTGTCCTGCCCAGCAGCCAGCGTCATATCTGAGCGGACCTTCAGCACAGCTGGAGGTGTCATTACAGTCAAACGCATCCGGCTTTCCACAGATAATGTGGAATCGTTTGACTTTCATCAAGATGAATCAGGCATGGATCGCTGATGATGTTGTGGCCCCATTTGGCGAGGTCACCGATTAGTTGCGGGTCTACTTCACATTCCTTTTCAAACAGAAATGGTCCTCTTGAAAACTTTTTTTTAAAATGATCATTTCTTACTGCAATTTTTATTCTCTTTTACTCTTTTTATTCTCTTTTGCTGTGAGGAGACTGTAAAAGACAGCAAGGTTTCATGACAACACCGTATTCCATTTACTCACTTTATCTTAAGAAGTTTTCGCATTGTCAATGGTTTTGAGGTCATGTTGCTGTGAGATACAGCTATAATTATGGTCCTTTGGAACAGAAATGTGGCTTCTAAGTGGCATTTCTCCCTCACAATTTTTAATAGTGGCTGAGAAGTCATATTTATAATTTTTTGGGGTCATTTAGCTGTGAGATACAGCAATAATCATGGTCCTTTGGAACAGAAATGTGGCTTCTAAGTGGCATTTCTCCCTCACAATTTTTAACAGTGGCTGAGAAGTCATTTTTATAATTTTTTGGGTCATGCTGCTGTAACGGTGCGGCGCTGACAGACGTATGCCGAGGCGCCGACCGCCGACGGTGTGGATCCTCTGTGATCACCGCAGGCGAGGTGGTAGCTGGAGGACCACGCCAGGGAGTGGAGTATAAGGGGCCCCTGGTCTTTGCCAGAGCCCGCCGCAAAGCGGGATGGACTTGGCTGCGGGCCCCCAGGTCACTACCCCTGACGTGGCTACCTGCGGTGACAGCCGGGGTACAGGACAGGAACACAGGAACATAGGAGAACATAAGCAGGGCAGGTAAAACGTACTCAGGAACACAGCAGGATACAGGAGGGATAAACGTACACCACAGGATACAACAGGAACCGGACGGGTAACACGACAGGTACAGACCAGGAACAGGTGCCGAGGCAGGACACAGGACAGGTGCAGAGACATCAGACATAACAGGAGACAGACAGAAGGTCAGGAGCTCAGATGACACAGACTGGACCAGCATCTCCAGGGTTAAGTCCAGAGATACTGGCAGGAGCTCAAGATGGACACAACCAGACACAGCAAAAGGCTGTAACAGACTGCAATGAACTGACCCAGAGTAGAGACAAGCACTTCCTCTTATAGCCAGAGGTCAGGGGTGAAGAGGAAGGTGCACAGAACAGGAAACTATAAATAGGCAGGAAGCTGCCGCGCGCACGCTTTAGGAGGCACAGTGCACAGACAGGACCCAGGAAGCAACAAGACTGGACAGGACAGGCAAGTACATAGCAGAACACAGGCTGCTGGGACCCCTGCACAGGGAGCCCCAGCAGAGACATGGCAGGCACGGACAGGCCGACGGTCCAAGGCAGGGACCGCGGCATGAACCGTGACAGCTGCTTTGAAATGCAGCAATACTACAGGTCCTATTATAAAAAAATGTTGTTTCTAACAGACATTTGTTCTTCACAATTGACCAAAGTGGCTCAAGGGTCATGCTTTGAATTTTTGGGGGCATTTTGCTTTGAAATGCAGCAATACTACAGGTCCTATTCTAAAAAATGTTGTTTCTAATAGACATTTGTTCTTCACAATTGTCAAAAGTGGCTCATGGGTCATGTTTTGAATTTTTGGGGGCATTTTGCTGTGACATGCAGCTATACTACAGGTTCTATTCTAAAAAATGTTGTTTCTAACAGACATTTGTTCTTCACAATTGTCCAAAGTGGCTCAAGGGTCATGCTTTGAATTTTTGGGGGCATTTTGCTTTGACATGCAGCTATACTACAGGTCCTATTCTAAAAAATGTTGTTTCTAACAGACATTTGTTCTTCACAATTGTCCAAAGTGGCTCAAGGGTCATGCTTTGAATTTTTGGGGGCATTTTGCTGTGACATGCAGCTATACTACAGGTCCTATTCTAAAAAATGTTGTTTCTAACAGACATTTGTTCTTCACAATTGTCCAAAGTGGCTCAAGGGTCATGCTTTGAATTTTTGGGGGCATTTTGCTGTGACATGCAGCTATACTACAGGTCCTATTCTAAAAAATGTGGCTCAAGGGTGATGGTGCTGTCACAAACAGGAATAGGTAGGACACTGTTAATGGACACTTTTCAAACTGTGGGTCAGACAGGTTTAATGGTCATTCTGCGGTACAGGACAGATATAGTTAGTGTCCAGTTCAACTAAAATGGTGGTTGAAAGACTCCTTTTTGCGGCACTTTTTAAATCTGGGGGTCATGCAGGTTTCGGGCTCATGCTGCGTTCCAGGACAGGGATATTCAATGTCCAGTTCAAGTAACATGATGGTTCAAATCATACTGCCTTCTGGCACTTTTTAATTTGTGGGTGATGCAGGTTTAAGGGTCATGCTGTGGTACAAGACAGGGATAGTGAATGGTCTGTGACTTTTTTTCTGTGACTTTTATAAACTAAGTGTGTTGCCTAAGTTGTAGCCCGTATCCAGTTGACTGTTGTGGATGTTAATTTCAGCTTCTCCAGCCTTGTTTGGGTATAATAATGAAGGTGTTGTTGCTCTCCCATAGACTTTAATGGTAATCGCTCATAATCGATGCTCACTATCGAAAAACCTTATCGATAGCGGCCGACTATCGACTATCGCTCGATCTCGATAGCCAACGCAATCGCTCAACACTGCTAAAGATGGGTCATTGATCCAGGCATTTATTTTAGATCAAATTTGTGTTCAGAATGTTTTTATTTTTTTTTAATTAGGAAAAAGTGTTTCCTTTTTATGGCAGTTTTGCCTTCCTTTGAGTTAGCACTGTAAGAGAACAGACTGACCTAGATAGACTTAGTCAACTTTACCATGTTAGTATTACTTCCAACCAGTGCTTCTGATCCCAATGAAAATGGTTTTCCCACCAATAATATTTTTTAGTCACTTAACTACTTAAAGGAAAGTTGCTGGAGTCAACCTACAATTCTGCAGTACTCATTGATGACTCTTAGATCTTTCTAAAGATCTATTTACATCCAGGACTGTAAATATAACTTTACACCAATATGTAAGGGAATTTTTTACTGAAAGAGCAGTGAAACTATGGAAAGCTCTGCCAAACAAAGCTCTTAATGGTTGATTCATTGATAGAGTATGTAAAGGGATTTGGATGTCTTTCTTGAAACTGACAATATTATACTATTGGTATTAAATTATAAGATATCGGCCATTGATCCAGGAATTTATTTTGGATCAGTGATCCAATCTGTGTTTGGAGTTTTTCCTTCCTTTGCGTTAGCATTGCAGCAGAATGAGAACAGATTGAACTACATGGAATTTTGTCTTTTAATCATTTTAATAGCCCAAAAACTATTTTTTTCCTTTTTTTTTTGCTTTGTTCCGTGGGACGTTCTTTATCGTTTTTACAACTTGTCATCTAACTTTTCACTTATGTAAAATTGTTAAGTATTTCTACAGAAAATCGTACAACCCACCATTTTTAGTGCAATTATTATTTTTACAGTGTCTTTTAAGTTTTTTGTCCATTTTCTATAACTAAAAATGGAAGCAAAAGTTCAGAGGAAAAGTTGGCTACAGTTTTTTGGAACCAGTATGTTTTCGCCTGACAATGCCTGTTTTCAATGGTGTGAAATGCTTGTTCATAAAAGACTGCTTTCTCTATATTTCTTGACTTAGTATATGAATATTCTTTACTTCACCCTTGGCACTTCCCACTCTGCACATACTTTTTGAGATTTAAGGAAGTTTTGAGATAAAACTGTGTCATATTGATAGGATCCATAACTGAAAATGTATAGCTAATTAGAGGGGCAGCCATGTCTCCTTGTTAGGAACCTGACCCAGGCTCAGTGGGAAACAGTAGTTGAACTTATTTCTGCTTCATGTGATTTTTTTTTCCTCATAGATCTTAAGTCCATGGCACCAGTGTAAGGAGAGCTTTTATGCTGTAATACATGAGCCTCCAGTGGATCCCTTCATGTAGCAGGAATATAAAAGAACTATATGTTTTGAGAAAATTATGTTATTCCATAGTCTGTTGCTAGCAAAATTGTAACATGGTCTATAATGTGATAACGAAGATTAATCTGCAGAAGTAACACTGGAATGTGCATTATGTTTCTTTTGACCATTAGATATAATGTTATTGCATCTGTATTAGAGGCTCTTTAACTCAAATTATTACTTTTTTCACATATTTTACTACTTCCCCTATATGGCCACTGGAAGGAAATAGTAGAGTAAAAGTCACAAAGAAACCCATCATGACTACCGGTTTCAAGATACTACTGGCTTAAAGCTTCCAGCATAACCCTGTTGAAGAAATTATGTCAGGATCGAATCCCATTTTAAGTGTCCAACTGGACACCTCCAGCAAAAATCTAAAAATTAGGGATTTAGGGGGTTTTTTAATGAGTACCATTCTCTCCATGCACAGATCTTAAATGCTGTATGATAAATTGGGTGCTGTATGCTAGTGCTGCATTAGTCCAAATACATGTGTGAGGGTTAATAAGTGCAAAAATGGATTGATGCAATTCATCATTCTGGGAGGTAAAAAGGAGGTAAAAAAATTTCAAGTGACTCATTATATTTCTTTATTTTAGTTTTCCAGCTCACTAATCTGAGGACCACTGTGATGTGGAACTTACCTCTAGAATATTGTGAACAGAGTATTCTAATTCTGGAAAATCGTATCCATTGTACAATGAAAAGTTATGGGGCAATCTACAAAATTTCAACCCCCATGTGGGTTTTTTGACTGGAATTTATATTAGGTTGGGCGAATGATTTTTAAGAAGTGGAATTCGTTTAGAATTTCGGGGAAAATTTGGTTTGGAACAAAAATCGAAATTTGGGGTATTTGGGTGAAAGAAGTGTGCTTTTGATTGATAAAATGGCTGGAGCACTGCCGCTACATGGGGGAAAGCATCTGGGAGGAAGAAAGGCATAGCCTGCTGCAGTGCAGAGGGGAAACAGAGGGCGGGGGATTCTGTGCTCACCGCACTATATAAGTCCCGGGGCGAGACGGGGAGCTAAAAACTCCTCTCACTGTGTATCAGGGAGGTGTGCCGCGGCTGTAGCTCTTACGAAGAATTGTTTTTATACAGCGATTTTGTGGGGGTCTCAGCTTTTCTCGAGGGGTGTTCCTTAATGTTTATTTCAATTTTTTTTGGGGTATTGGATCTGAAATCCGTGTGCGTCCACTGCACCTTTACATTCAATATCCCAAATGGGGTCTAAGAGTTCCCGTTGTATTCATTTAAAGAAAAAAAGGTGTTTTTACTTTTCAAATTTCCACTTCATTTTTGGTGCCAATTTATTGCGCAATTTACTCCGGGGTTAAAATTTGGCGTTTTTT
>JAODAL010039591.1:0-37840 GCA_025379985.1 Phyllomedusa bahiana | reverse complement strand
CGACCTAAAACAGCTCATTACACCAGTTCTGTCAGGGGAATGGGCCAAAATTTCTACCAACTATTGTGAGAAGCTTGTGGAAGGATTTCCAAAATATTTGACCAAGCCCATACAGTTTAAGGGCAATGCTCCCAAATACTAATGAAATGTATGAAAACTTTTGACTTTGCAGAAATAAAAAAAATGCCTTAAAAATTCTCTCTCTCTTAATTATTCTGGCATTTGGCAAATACAAATAATTTTGGTTCCTAATTGACCTAAAACAGGTAAGGTTTATTCTGATCTCATGTCAGATAGCAGGAAAAACATGCATATGTGTCTTTTTATACAGTGTATGTAAACATCTGGTTTCAACTGCATAAAGACCTAACTATATATATATATATATAAAATATAATATTATAAAAAAATAATTAAATATACATATATAAAACAGGGAGGCCATTTAAAAGGATACACCTAGATAAAATGGAAATGGTTGGTGATTCCACTTCCTGATTGGGGCACGTTAGTATATGGAGGGGGAAAACTTTTCAAGATGGGTGTTGACCATGGTGGCCATTTTGAAGTCAGCCATTTTGGATCCAATGGGAAGAGGATCATGTAACACATCAAACTTATTAAGAATTTCACAAGAAAAACAGTGGTGTGGTTTTAACGTAACTTTATTCTTTCATGAGTTATTTACAAGTTTATGATCACTTATAAAATATGCTGAAAGTGCTGCCCATTGTGTTGGATTGTCATTGCAACCCTCTTCTCCCACTCTTGACACACTGCTAGCAACACCGCAGAAGAAACGCTAGCACAGGCTTCCAGTATCTGTTGTTCAGATGCTGCACATCTGAAATCCACAACATAGACAATTGCCTTCAAAGACCCCAAAATAAAAGTCTAAGGGAGTCAATCGGGAGACCTTTGGGACATTCAACTGGCCCACACGACTTTCCGGGAAAATTTAAATTCATGTAGGAATTCTCGGACCTGTTTTTGGGGGTGCACCATTTTTTTCTGGAAAAAAATCAGGGGCGGCCATCTTTAGTGCATAAAGAGGGGAACACAAACATCGTAAATGCTACTAACACTCTTGCGTCCTTCCCCTCCACCCAGGCCCCCCCCCCAGACTTTGAACACCAGGATCCAATTAAATCATTATGTCATCATCATCATAAACATATTTTCAAATACAGGGGACCCCGGGGTTTCAAACGGATAGGGGCTTAGGTTTTTTTCTTTAAATTAAACGTATGTAGTCGGAACATGTATTTTTAAAAGAATTCTAGCGTGGGGGAACCCCTTCGGGAAAAAAATTGTGAACCCTAATTGCCTTCCCTTTTCGGATCAAATTGAAGTTTTACCCCGTAAAACAAACCAAAGGCTAATATACTGCAAATTTATTGCAACTGATTACTTGTGATTTTTGATAAGTTTTGCCACTTCATTTCTTTTAAACCCCGATTGGCAGTAAGCAGCATAAATGTTTTATTTTCCTCTAATAAAAGTCATGAATATGAAAAAAATTTTAATTCTAGCAAAAAAATTTTTTTAGTTTGGATAGTGCAGGGGAAAGGGGTTTTTACATTTTTTTTTACGTCTGTGCCCTTTTTTAGAAGATTATCATCTAATGTTCCATATCTCAAGTGCAGCAGTGGCAAGCTGGCACTTGGTTAAACATGGGGCGAGACTCAGTGTTGAAAGTCACCACGCCCCATAAGCCTCCGTTTGTAACTAGGGGGACGTATGTAAGTCGGAATGATGTAAGTCAGGGACTGCCTGTATTAGTAATATATAAAATATTCAAGGGTCACACCTATATGCAGTACTCAGTTATTTCAAACTCTACATAGGGTCAGATGGTCCGATAGCTGCAGACTCGAGTGGCGATTGCAGCCGCCTGCATAGTTTTATCCGAGGTAGCTACCCAAATTCTGACCGTACCCTTATAGTCTCTTCAACAGTTTGAGAACACCCAGAGTTTTCTAGTTCGTACATAGTCTGAAGTTATCAAAAAGAAAACATTTCTTAGACATCTAAAATTTCACTGTAGCATATTCTACTAATTTTTTTTTACATATTTAAGTAGCAAAAACATTTATGCCTTTCCGCAAACCACTGTTATACAATTTTTAGTGTAGAAAACATTGTCCAAAATCTAAAAAAGAAATAAAAATTTTCACAGCTATAAAAGGGAAAAACCTTTTAAAAGGCTATTAAATGATAAATTTATAGCTCACCATTTCAAAATATGAAGATTGCTTCGGGGGCGGCTGGGAGCCCTCCCCCCCGGGGCCCCCCACCCTCCGCGGGGGGTCCCGCGGGTGCTTGGCTCCCGCGCCCATCCCCCTCTGCCCGGGGTCCCAGCCCCGGGCTCATTTTACCCACCACGCCCTGTGTAAGCACCCTGCTTGTCCCGGCCCGCACCGCTAACCCCTAGGGCCCGCTCGACGGCTGGTCTGATTTAAAGGGCCATGCGCCGTAATTTGGTCAATTGCCGCCGCGGTCCAAAAAAGGAAATACCCCCCTCAGACTCTCTGCCAATTGTTGGTGTGCGTTGCCTATTTTAGTTTGGAAGTCCTGTCTGATTACCCTTCCAGTCCGTTCCGCTACTTTTCCTGACCTGCCTTTTTTCCCCGCTTCCCCGCCCTTTCTGCCCTCCTGACCACAACCCTGCCGCCTGCCCTGACCTTCCCCCTGTCCCCGACTACCCCCAGATAACATTCGTCCCACCTTACCCCGGTACCATCCAAGCAAGTCACTCGGGGGAGCCCCGATAGCTCACGCCGCAGCAAGCCCACCCCTTTTTTGGGGCGGCTCTGGTGAATACCGGGGGCTACTTGACTCCGCCCCGGGCGGGCTAACATCACGCTTGCGGTGGCTCAGCGAATCCACCGAACCCTTACAATTGCATTTAACACACTCGCGGTTCGTTCTAACCAAAGAACATACTTACTTACAGGGAAAAACACAATTCCCTTGGTATAAAATCAAAGTTTATTCTGACCCATTAAAAAATGACAACCACAGATCATCAGACTTTGCTGACATGTTTTGAACTATTAAACATGGGCCTAAAAAGACAAGGGTATTTTGGCCCAGGAATCTCCTCCCAATACCTTGGAATTTGTTTCTCCTCTGCTGCCCGGGGTTTTCCAGTCTCATTCCCTTTCCCAGCCCCTCGCCTTTGGGATTTCCAGCTGAAACCACAAGTCCCCTTGACAGGATACTCAACCCAAAAAAATTGGAGTCCCGCGGGGGCGGTAGCCCGGGGGAAGCTCGCTTAAAACAGCTTAAAACCCTGCAAGGGCAAAAAAGCGAACCGAATGCAAGCATTAAAACTAAAATGTGACGCTTATGGGGGGGCCCAGACGGGCCATAAAAATCCAAGTTTTAGGGAACAAGCGATCCGGGAAACCCTACGAAAAACTGGGCACGCTTTATCCGACCGGTTTACTCCCCTTTTGAAGCCCCAACCCCTCTGGCCCACCCCCTTTCCCCGGTGTTTTTCCCCATGACCCCAATTTTCCCCCCCTTCAGATTTGGGGGCGGAGATCGCGAAAAATTTCCCGGGGTTTCCCCACAATAAATGTAGGCTATACTTCAAACGCAAACCCCGGGAAAATTTCCCTACAGACAATCGAATTCCCGTGTATTTTAGGCTCTGACCACAAAGCCTTTGCCTGGGCCCTAGCCCCTTTAAAATTGAGCCCTCAAACCCCCGGGCAAAAACACCTGGGGGGAAGTTCATGGGACCCCAAATGACCCAGATGTTTTGACAAATCCCAATCGCGGTGCTTATTTCTAAAGGGCTGCAAAAACTACCCCTTTCGCCGGGGAAAACCCGCCCCTTGCCGAGTTCCCATGGGATTTCAAGAGGGGGGGCATCGACCTACTGGAATACGCAGCAAAATTTGCCCTTTTTTTTGGAAAGGCTAGGGCAGCCAGTAAAAGATGAATTTTTGGCCCGTGCAGGGCTCCTTAAAGGTTGGATCCCCTTCATTAACACTGCACCCCGAATCGATCCCTGACTTCTAAAACGCCGACAGGAGAGGTGGGCTACCAATTTTTTTTGGGATCAAAAGCAGTCCCTCCCAAATTCCCTGCCAGCTTTCCTAAAAAAAAAAAACCCAAAAAAAGGGGAAAAAATTCCGCAAGATCCAAAATTTGGACCAAATCAAGGGGATTCCAAAGTAAAAATGTGAAAACATGGAAAAAAGGGGAGCCCGGCCCGGGAAAGTTTTGCTTCTTTTTGGGAAATCTGACCACTTCCCTTATCAACTGCCCTACCCCGTCCCACGGAGCCTGGTAGCACCTTTAAAGGGACCACAACACTCAATGAAGAACCAATTGCTTCAGAAAAAAGCCCTCACCCTAAAAAGACAATTACCCAAATTCCTTTCTAAACCCGGGGCACCTCATATTAAAAAAGAAAAAAAAAGACTACCCAGCTATCTCCTCACAAATGGTAGATTTCGGGGGCAAGGGGAAATTTTCATGGACCTTTTTTTTTTGCCCCGAACCCGGGGTTAAAATTTTCAAAAAAAAACTCTCACCCTGGAAATTTAAAACATAGATGGACCCCCCCACTAAAACTCAGAGCCATTGGACCAAGAAAAAAACCATTTTGGATCAAATTAAGACACCCCCATAAACGTAAAAGTCCTGTCTTTCCTTTTTTGATCCTTCCCCATATTTCCCTGTCACCCAGGCCAACCCCGGCACAACCCCAGAACCCGCTATAAAAGGGGGAAAACCCAAAAGGAGATAACTTCCCAGCGGGGGAGCCCTTCCCTCACTCACTCTGAACAAACCCCCGAAGACCCAGCCAAGATAATAAAAAAAGTAGACCAACCCCTTGGGAATTTACGGGAAATTTTGGGGACTTTTTCAGCAAACAGAATGCAGACAAGCTCCTCCCCAGGGGGGCCCCCATATTCTTTGTTAAGAAGAAAAAGGGGTTCCCTTAAGCCTTCATTGACCCAGAAAAATTTAACAAAATTACCAAAAAAACCCGGTTTATCCCCCCACTAAATCCCTTTAGCTCTGAGAATTGAACATGCGAAAAATTTTTTTCCAAATTTAAGATCACAGGCGCCAAAATTTGGTCCGAATCAATCTGGAGAAATTGGAAAACTTTTTAAAGGTTTCCAGAAATTTTGGACACTTTGAATATTCGAGGCCTTTTTGGACTTTGTAATACTCCTGCCATTTTTCAACATCTCGTCAATGACATTTTCAAGACCCCCCGGGAAAATTTCATATTTCATTTATCGGGAAAGATATCCTGATTTTCTCCAAATAAAAGGAAAAAACCCCAAAGAGACCCCTGAAAATTGTTCGGAGCGGCTAAGAGAGAAAAAACTTTACATTAAGATCAAAAAAAGTGAATTTCATCAGACCGAGATCCAAAATTTCCCTTGGGTTTTTAAAAAAAAAAATAAAATTGCCCCCATTTTTTGGGCTACATATGGACTTTTAGCAAATTAAACAATAATAGACCCGGCCTCCCCCAGAAAAATAAAAGATGCCCAAAAGTTTCCCTAGGTTTCGCCAAAATTTTATAACGCTTCATCAAGAATTTCTCGGAAAAAATTTTCCCAATCACACAGTTTTAACCCAAGAAGAGAAAAGCTTTTTTTTTGGTCCCTAAAACACAAAAAATCCTTTCCTCTCCAAAGGCCCCCAAATTCACTAAACAGCCCCGTGTTAAATTCATTCTTACCCAGAACTTGGGTTCTTTGGAAGAGATTGCTTCACACTGTTTCTGAAAGGGGGTTTCTTTTTCAAAAACGGGGGACAAAGTTTATTACATCCTTTTGGGAATTTTTTTCCCGCTTTTTCACCCATGAAGGAATTATGATGTGAGGGAAAAAAAAACTTTTTTAGCTATCGTTTTTCAGCTTTTTAAAAAAAGGAACAAAACATCTTCAGGGGAAACCCCACACAAAAATTGAAATTTCAGATCACCGTAATCTGGAATTCGGGTTTAATTTAACCAAGTGTCTATCTCCCGCCCAAACCCCGCTGGAAAAAAAATATTTTTCTCAATCAATTTTCCCAAATTTGGGAATCCTTACAGGCCCGGGAAATTTGTAATGGGGAAGGCGGAAAGCTCTATCAAGAAATTTTTCCCAAAGAATTTCCCCTCCTTTCTATTTCCCCCTAAGAACAAAGTTTTCCCAGTCAAATGTTTTGGAGTAAAACCATAATAAAAACTTTCATAAAAAAAGAGAAAAGAGAGGCCTTAACCCCTGACACCTTACATCCCAAACCCCCTGATGAAAGAACAGTTGGGTTCCTTAAAAAAAATTTGGACCCACGGGCCCCAATAAACATCCCCGAAAACCCAAGACTGAAGTTCTGAAGGGTAGCCCATGATTCGAAGAATTGGGTGGGGTCCCACCCAAAGAAAGGGTTTTTTCCCAAAAAAAGACCAGGAATTTTTAAAACCCCCTTCTCTACAATGTAAAGAGGGGGATGTAACCCCATGTTACATCTGTGCGAGGGTGCAAAACTCCACATTCTTCACCAACGGGTTTTTACAACCAAATTGGGCCCGGGCCTCTTCCCCCCTGGGGTTTTTTAAAACCCTGGGCTTTTTCCCTAGATCTACCTCCAGGGGAAAAATACCATTCTCGTTTAAATTGACCCTCACCAAGGGTGCACATTTCATCCCATGTACCGGGCCCAAACCCGCCAAACACGCTGGGCCCCCAAAGTTTAAAATGGGGTTTCGCCCCAGGGTTCCGGAAAAAGTTTCTCGGATCGGGGTTCAGTTTACAAACCAAAATTTTTGGGGGAGTTTTTTGTTTAGCACTTAACATTGATAAATCATCAACCCCCCTTTTAAAACCCACAATCCCAACGGACAACTGAACGCACAAAAACAAACCCCGGAACATACCTGCAAAGCCTTTTAAAAAAGTCACTACAAGAAAGGGCTGGGTTGATCTGCCCTTCCCGTGGCGAATTTTTGAAAAATAATTTTTTCCAAAATGCCTCCACCAAACAAACTCCTTTCTTTGCAAATTTTGGGGGACCCTCCCCAAAAAATTCCCTTTCCCCAAAATTTCCCGCTGTTCCACAAATTTCCCCCCTTCTGCGGGGAAAAGGGTCTCTGCTTTAAAGCAAAATTTTACAGCTCCCAAAGGAAACACTAAGAGGCTCAAAAAAATTTCAAAAAAGATGGGAGATAAACATCGTAGACCAGCCCCCAAATTTTAAAATGGGATAAGGTATGGCTTTCCACCAGAAATTGAAACTTAGAGTCCCTTCACCAAAACTGGGACAGAAGTTTGTCGGGCCATATAGATCATCAAAATAATCAGTCCAGTAGCTGTTCGCTCAAACTCCCACCATCTATGAAAATCCACCCTGTTTTTCATGTGTCTCTGCTAAAGCCTGTCGTGCCCAATCCCTTTCCTGGACGTGTTTCTCCTCCTCCTGATGCAGTAGAGATTGATGGGCAAGAACAGTTTGTTGTGGAGCAAATCCGACTCAATTTCAAACCAGCTACAATACCTCAAAGTGGCAAGGTTATGGCCCGAAGAGAATTCATGGAACCAGTGAGTAACATCAATGCTCCTCGACTGATAAGACAATTTCATCAAAGACACCGAAAGACCGAGTCAGGTATCGTCCAGAGGCCGCTGTTGAGGTGGGAGTAATGTCAGGAATCCCCTGCCATACCTTGGAACTTGTTTACTGTGTTTGCCCTTAAGTTTGCCCTCAGTCAAGACGGTGGATCGTGTCTCAGCTGGGTGCCATCTTTTTTCCTGTTTCCTGTTGCCAGCATATATAAACTCCTCCAGCCTGATCTCCATTGGTTGAGTATTGTGTTAAGCTCCTGCTGTGCAGTCCTCTAGCCTGGAACTTGCTTTCCTTGTTAGTTCCTCACCTTTGCGGTTTACCCTGCAAACTCTGATACCTACGTATCGCTCAACTGTGCTTCTCCTGACCTTGCCTGGATCCAGTCTACATCTCTGCTGCCTCCTGTTCCAGTCTGCATTGCCTTCGCTGTATCCAAGCCAGTCCTCGCCATTGGATTCCAGCTGTATCCACTAGTAACGTGACAGTATGGCTTTTCTTAGTAAACACATCAACAGCCAATGAAATAGTAGTGTAATCACCTGTTCTACTGAGATATGTACCACACTGACATTCAGGCAACCCAGAGAACAAGCAGACATACTGAAACCGGAAGTGCTGCGACACAAACAGCCCCTCCATCACTGCCCCCGGGTGATTGCTTTTGTAATGCAAAATTGTGTTGCCTGCTCAGATTTTGCGAAAAGTAGTGGACTTAAAGGGGTTTTACTATGAAGTAAAATTGACGTGGGAGTTTGCAGATTAAATAATAAACATTTTCACCATTCAGGATTATAGAAAATTCTGTACCATTTTTGCTGCTGCCTTTGTGATCCATAGTTTACAGCTCATCTCTTGGGGATATGACCGGTGACGAGAGCTCCTCAGTCCTGGCCGCACATGCTCAGACATCACCTTTCCTCTCAGGCAGCTACTGTCAGTCTCTTCCCTGCTTAGTAATCATACACACTCCCTACAGAGCGAGTGTTCAACTCCAGGTGCTGTCATTCTACTCCATTCCTCTGTACTCCTTAGTAATTAGTCAAACAGTGCAAATAAATAAAAAGAAAAAGAAACCTCAATCAGGTAGGTGCATTGAGCAAAATAAAATCCACAAGATTGATTCCTGCAGGAATTTGAATCTAGGACCCTTACATTGAAAGGCAGAAGTGCTAACCTCTCAGCTACATTGTAGCTACTCACCGCTCTTTAAATAAACATACTTTTGTTTGACTAGAGTGAACACATGGTGGGGAAAGGCATGGTGATGTCAAGTCTGTTGGGTAACATGCATGATATGCAGTTCAAACAAATCATACACCCCCTTTTGAAAACACTGAAAGCTGAAGTAGGACAAACCAGGCATGAAATGCCTTTGTGGTAAGAAACCTTTAATGATTTTACTTGTTATGCTTTCCAACATTAAGTCCAAAATGCTAATATTTGATGTCTGCACAGTATATAACCTTTAAATTTAAGTGGTTACTATTGAGATATTCAATAAAGCATGAGATACTGGAATCATGACTACACCAAATTATTAATCCTATTAATTTTAGAATAGAGGGAGGCAAAAGCAGAAAAATACACTGTCTCCTTTAAGGGTTATTCATATATCATACATACATGGTGTATCCACAGGTGCCATGTGCCTTAAATGTCTTATATATAAAGATCTTTCCTCTGGGTCCCACACTTATCTCAAGAAGGGGGTTCCCCCTCACCTCTCCATCCTTGTTCTTGTTCTGGGCATACAGCTGCTCCATTCAAAGTTTATGGTAACAGAATGCTAGCTATCCTTGGGCCCATAGACTTTGAATATAGCAGCAATGCACATGTTCAACCCCCCACTCCATTCAAAGAATTCATCAATTTATGAGTGCAATGAGGAAGGACAGGGACCTGGAATCCCCATTTTAACGATTGGAGGGACTTCCAGCAATCAAATGTTTATAACATACATGCCAACTCTCCCATTTTTGGCGGGGGGGGTCCCGCTATTTGGGGTCCCCTCCCGCCCTCCCGGGGGAGTTGGCTTTCCTCCCGCCGCCTGCAGGCGGCGGGAGTCCTTTAAATGGCTGCGGCGACAGGGTAGCGCTAGTGCGCTACTCTGGCGCCGCCGGGCCGCTCCTACAGGCGGGTGAAGCGGCCGCTGCGCCCGCTTCACCCGCCCGGAGTCTCGCTGTGCAGGGAGGAGGCAGGAGGGATCGTTCCCCTCCTCCCTCCTCCCCCTGTATGTCCGGCGCCGGTGTGTGCGCCGCACATACAGGTCAGCGACCAGGGGAAGTGACAGCGCGGCTGCAGAGGAGTGACGCGCGGCTGCTCTCACTTCCCCCTGCGCCGCTGAGGAGATCGTCCGTAGCGGACGTGCTGCAGGAGCCTGGTGAGGTAAGTGGATTTTATTATTTTATTTTATTAGCTATATGGGGGGCTCTGCCTGGCAACAATGGGGGCACTACCTGGCAACAGAGGGGACATCTACCTGGCAACAGAGGGGCACTACCTGGCAACAGAGGGGACACTACCTGGCAACAAGGGGGCACTACCTGGCAACAGAGGGGACATCACCTGGTAACAGAGGGGACATCTCCCTCGCAACACAGGGGGCACTACCTGCCAACAGAGGGGGCATCACCTGGCAACAGAGGGGGCATCTACCTGGCAACAGAGGGGGCACTACCTGGCAACAATGGGGGCACTACCTGGCAACAGAGGGGTTTTGAACACCTACTGACTCATACCTGGCAACAGAGGGACATCTCGGCAACGAGGGACATCTACCTGGCAACAGAGGGGGCACTACCTGGCAACAATGGGGGCACTACCTGGCAACAGAGGGACATCTACCTGGCAACAGAGGGGGCACTACCTGGCAACAGAGGGGGCACTACCTGGTAACAATGGGGGCATCTACCTGCCAACAGAGGGGGCATCTACCTGCCAACAGAGGGGGCATCTACCTGGCAACAATGGGGGCACTACCTGGCAACAATGGGGGCACTACCTGGCAACAAAGGGGGCACACCTGGCTAACAAAGGGGGGACCTACCTGGCTAACAAAGGGGGCACCTACCTGGCTACAGAGGGGCATCTACTTGGCTACAAGGGGGCATCTACCTGCCTGTAAGGGGCACTACCTGCTTATGGGGGGTTACTACCTGGCTATAAGGGCATCTACTTGGCTTTCTTCCAAAGCCGTTATGCAGTTAGGTGGAGTGGGTGTGGCTTTTTGAAGGGGCGTGGCATACCGACAAGATGGGCGTGTCAATGCAAATTTTTGCTACGTGCGCCGCCCACTAGAATCTCCTGCTTTTTCATTTTCAAAAGTTGGCAACTATGGTTTATAACCTATCCACAGGTAATCAGTGCCTGTGGCAGGAAAGTCCCTATGACATTACTGTGTGCATTATGCTAATACTATGGTGCTGTGTTTATTATCTCTATGGTTCTTAGGCACTTACTGTGACATCTCTATGTTATTATCCCTGTATCATATTAGTTTACCATGTTTGTTAGGCCTATGCTGTGACATCACTATGTTTATTACCTGTGCTGGAATGTCATTGAATGCAATATTAATGTTCTGTGACATTGGTGTAGGAATTATTTTTGTGCATCATCTTTTCCTGTCCATAAATAATCCATGCTTCCTTGTCAACAGCCGTACATGGCATGCCCACTCACAAATATGCTATTTTAAATTTTCAGATTAGTTGCTAGTTGCTCGTTTCCTAATTCTAGGAAACTGGGGCTGTGAACTGTAAGAGGTTGTCCAGTGAAAAAATTTTTTTTCTAAATAATACCTCTCCCAATGTACAGCACTTTTTTATACACTTTATTAAATTTATATACTTTTACAATTACTTCCTGCAGCTCTACAAAACCTGAAGCTTAGTAATTCTGTTTGTCCATACACACAGGAAACAACTCTGTGTTCAGTTCAGAAGATCATGAGACAAAAGGGTGTGGCCTTTAATTGCATTCTTTAGCCTCTGAAGTCTTTTAAGTGGGTTGCCAACCAATTTTTTTTTTGTTATTTATACCATATTGCTCCAAGGTGAGGGGAGAGGTGAGTATAACTTTTTTTATTTTAACTCCTTACCGACATTTAACGTACTAGTATGTAATAGAGTCTGTAGGGGCTTTGTACAGGGAGTCGGCTCCATTCCAAGATGTTTAACCCTTTAGATCAGCGGTTCTCAACCTGTGGGTCGCGACCCCGGCGGGGGTCGAACGACCAAAACACAGGGGTCGCCGACCTGCCGGAGAGCTGCGGGGGGCGCCGTCAGGACAGAGAGCTGGTGCTGCGGACTTGCGGAGGAGCACTGTGGGCGCTGCACTATGCAAGCAGCTGCAGGGAGGAGGCATTTGAACTACTGAGGGGAGGGGGAGCAGTGGGCGCCGTTACCCGCAGCATTGGTGGCTCAGTGAGCCACCGCTGCTGTGAGCGGCGCTGCGGCGAGCACGGACTTATGTCCCGCCATTACATTCACCCCCCCCCCCTTACATGGGGGGTTGTGAGTGGCACATTAGGGGTCACATATGTAGCCCCTCATGTGCCAATCACAGCTCCCCCCCCCCCTGGACAAGGTTATTTCTATGTACTGGCTGAGTGGTACCTTTATATGCACATAGGAGCCTTATGACTGATTCTGTCCCACAGACTTCTGTAGGAGAGTTTTCTAGTCATGCTGTGTGACCTGGGAAGAAATCACTGTGCAGGGAGGCGAGAGGGGGAGCTGTGACTATCTCCTCTTGTGACTGGTGGATTCTGTGTTATCTGTACACATCAGTTTGACCTTGCTTTTACTGATAATGAGCAGACACTGAGAATCTTTCTGTACAGAACAGGAAGTGCCAGACTATTATTAGGCTTAGTGGCCAAAATGAAAACTGCAGGACTTAAGAATCAATAAAAAATACTGAAAGTGATATGGAAAATTTAAAAAAACATAACCAAAAATTCCTAAAAAATGTGTTTAACATAAAAATGTGAGTTAAACAATAAGTCATTTTTGATGACACATTCCCTTTAAAATATAACATAATTCATCCTGTACGCTGAACACCGTAGAAGTAAAAAAAATCCAAAATGCCAAAGTTTAATTTTTTTGGTCATTTTACAGCCCCTGAAAATTGGAATAAAAGGGATAAAAAAGTTGCATGTATTCCATACTGGTACCAATCAAAAGTGCACTTCAGCCCACAAAAAATGCACTCAATTCCATAGGTAGAAGTACAAAAAATTTATTTTTCGCAGAAAATAGTACAGTGGCAAAATATCTGAAAAATAGAGAATGTTTGGATTTTTTTTACTCTACCAAAACATAACGAAAACCCTACATGTTTGGTATTGCCAGATTCGTATCAACCTGTAGAATACAGAGAACACATCATTTAAACCGAAGATTGAATTACATAAAGAAAATCCTCCCACAAACATGGAGCAGGTACAGTCTCTTTTTCACATTTTGGCCCAGTTAGAATGTTTTTGCGGATTTCCTAGTATATTCTATAGTGAATGATACCATTAGAAAGAACATCTTGCTCTGCAAAGTAAAAGCCCTCATATGTCTATGTAGGTGGAAAAATAAAAAAGTTATGGCTCTGGGCAGAGGCGTAACTTGAAACTTCGGGGCCCTAGTGCAAGAAGTGAAATGGGCCCCTCCAGCTACCATGTGCCACTTACAATGCTGGTATCTACTTATATGGCAGAAGGGCTTTGGGGCCCCCTCAAGCTGCAAGGCCCGGTAGCGACTGCTACCGCTGCACCCCCTATAGCTTTGCCCCTGGCTCTGGGAAGACGAGGAGGAAAAAACAAACGTGAAAAATAATAATTATAATAAGACTCGGACAAGCAATGTGAGAATTAATTTTGTTTTGGTTGCTGGACAACCCCTTCAATGCTAGTCCTAATGTTGTTACATGAATTCTAACCTGTGGTGTTCATGTTCATAGTTACAAAAAACAGCAGCTGAATCTTACTTACAGCTCTATCCCACTTGTGAGAATTAAAAGAAGAGTGTGTGCTGCATGAATGGAGAAGCCATGTGACTTTTCTATAGAACATAGGGGCATAGGTAAATATTTTCATACCACTATATGGTGCTATATACACAGTTTCGGACTGGGCAGCCTAGGGCCCATCAGTGGAATTTCATTCTGAGGGTTCACCAGTGGAGTTAATTTTTGGGGGCTCACCCTACAGCTACTGTGCATGCCTATTATACTCTGCTTCTTGCCTCTTTCTGCCTCTCCAAGTATGTATATGCATTTTAAAAGCAACTCCAGGTCTGACTTGCTCAGGGGCTCATGAGGGAGGGAAGTTTCCCCTCTGGACCAGTCCAAGCCTGTATATACAGCCCACATATTAATAGCACAGATCACAGTCATATTATTATGACCACTTCCTACTTTTGACATCAACAATGCTCAGCTCATGAAGGAATTCACATGTCATGAGCTGGCTTGATGGGTATATAAGGTATGAGTACGTTGTCAGCAGGGATGAGCTTGGAACAACAGAGATGATGCCAATCACTACAGTAGAAATACCCACAGCCTGAATAGGAAGCGTGCATCTGAAGCTGGCTGTGAAGAACAGGCCCTGTGAAACTGCACGGTGAAAACACCCCTTTAATATTAAATTTCTACTTAATATATCCCACTCTATAACATGTCTTAAAGTCACAACATAGTCAATGTCATATTCTTTAACATTTTATGTAGTTCTTACATTGTACTGTAACTTAGAGGGATGTTCCCATGTCATACTTTGATGGCATATCGATAAGGTATGCTATCAAAGTATGAAAGGTAAGGGTGCCACCTCTAGGACCTGTACCTATCTTGGAAAGAGGGACCAGAAAGTCTTGATTCAGAACAGAGAGTAGGTCCTGCTTGCGCACAACTCCATTTTGTTCTATGGTAGTTTCAAGTAAAGCTGAGTTAGTCACAAGCATGACAGACTCTTTGTCCTGAGCTAAGTCTTTTGGGAGCCCATTCTTGAGTGCAGTCCAGAGGGAAACACCTACCACTTTGAGGCATATCCATCAATAGATATAAAGTGAAGTGGAAACAGACTCATATTTAGAACAGTTTTCCGGAGTTCATGATTTCATAAACACTATAAACGCATTATTGAAATAATAATTCCACTACCAGTGTTTCTTTTCTTTTGCCTCTTTATTCATCTATCATGAGATCCACTTTTTGAAGTGAAACTCCCTGTTTGTAGGATTGTCAGTAGTTCTTCAGCAACTCTTTCCTGTAATCCCACAATGCATTGCAGTTACAATTTAGGACTTCTGCACCCACACATAATCCTCCTAGTTCTGTATCCTTACTCATTATCTCAACAGGTACACCCCATGCCCGTGCCTCATTGCTACAGTTCACTCCCTGGATGTCTGCAGCAGGCCGTGTGTAGTACTGTACACCAATCAGTTTTTAACATGGTGAACAATTCTTTCCTCATCCTTAATATGTATCCATAAAAATATTTAATTTGGTTTATATTCTATGTATGTGGTAATCCACACTGTACACAGATATCGCACATTGAACTCATTGCGTGGAATGTGCATCATCAGTTTCTCCTTACACGATAGCCTATCTAGAACCATGGAAAGGTTGGTGACATCCCCACAGCAATAGTTTTGATAGGAAAGCTGGGACTGCTGGGGATATGGCATCGTCCCTGCACACAGGGATGTCAGGGCAGCATCTCATAGCGCTATACCCTGGCACCACTACTATATAAAGAGCATTATGCAGACTTTTTTCTGGCCACTGTTGAATAATCTGAGAGGTCCTAATGCACATTCAGCAAACCAAATAGTTCAAGTCTTCTGACCAGGTGAAAAGGTATATTTAGCAAATTTACCTCTTTCTATCACAAGAGGTAAAAACAGTACGTTGTAATAAAGTCATCTAGACTCTAGCAACAAGCAGTGATGAGTCACTATATACACATAGTTATCACTATATCATCCTCCCCTTCCAGCTCTGTACTTGAATGATTACATTCCTCTGTTTACCCAGTGACTGCTGAGTCATTAGAGGAAGCCAAATCATTCTCTGCTCAGGTCACTCACACTACAGGGGGGTATTCCTGAGCTGAGCCTGGCTCAAAACACACCCACTGTGTGAGGACAAAACATTCACTGAGGCAGAAGCATAACCATGTGATCAATGGACATCAGATGGTTTGCAGGAAGTAGTTTGCCTGGTTTTGCAAAGCAGAACAGGTAAGGGCTTGTTCACACGACGTTTTTGTGATCGTTTTACGGATCTAACAATTGTCAGTGTGATTAAAAATGTTTCAATGGGGAAAAAACGCATCGGTTCCAGAATGACACGATGCGCTTTTGCGATCCGGTTTTTTTGGGTCCGTTTTTAAAAATTGACATGTCAATTTTTCTTGCGTTTTTTCGCAAGAGAATCCCCTAGGAAATAATGGAGTGCGCTTTTGGCATCCCCAAGCGGATCCAAAAGCGCAGCATACATTTGGGTGGTTTTGGAAAACCGCTTTGATGCCAAAAAGCATCCCCTTAAAACGCATTGGATTTAAAATTTAAAAATAAAAATTTTAATAGTTTGGGGTTATATTTAGTTTATAAAATGTATTTAAATATTATTTCTATAAAAGTATATAATTATTTTAAATGTTATAAAAGTAGTTTTTTTTTAAAAAATATACTTTTGTTTAGTATTTAGATATAAATAAATGAATTAATATTATAAATGTATATTTTTAGAAATATATTAAATATTATGTAAACTAAATATATATTTGGTTTTAAAATTTTAGTTTTTAAATTTATTTTGTTTATAAATGATTGGGATTAATTCATTTACTGGGGTGGGTTTGAAAACTATAGGTGTATGTACAGTTGATTTTAACTAGGTAAAAAAAAGGTTTTTTTTTTTGGTCATTGATAGTTAATTTTATTTTAAAATTTGGTTGTAGGTTTATTTAAGTAAAGCATTGAAAAAGGGATCCAAAAAACGGTCCGTAAAAAACTGCAAACCCCTCCCAAAAAGGGACCCGCTGTTGCGTTTCTGGGGGTCCCTTTTTGGATGCAGTTTCATCCAGTTTTCATTCACTGGATCCAGAAAAGCATAACCATGTGATCAATGGACATCAGATGGTTTGCAGGAAGTAGTTTGCCTGGTTTTGCAAAGCAGAACAGGTAAATAGTTTTTAATGAGTATCAGTTACAAAGTTCAGTATTATTAAGTTTTGAGCCCTATAGCAAATAAAAAGATAGTCACAGAGAGGCCCTTTAAAATAAAACTGTGATAGACATCTAAGTTTCTGTCCACACAGAAGAAACCACCCATTTTACCATCATTTAAAACCCATCATGCTATGTGGACTCCTTTTTGGATGAGCTCCTGACAGCAGTACTTCTGTTTTACCCTATGTAGTAATAAAAATTTTTGTTGAATTGTAAAATCAAACCTTTAAAGGGAACAAGTAGAGGAATTCAGATAAAATAATGCAAAAATAATCAGTTAATATTTGGTTACTGCATTATGCTGTGATGGTTTCTTCCAATGAAATTCCACCTTTAAGTAACACAAATGAACAAGAAGTAAAACTGAGATGAGATATAAATTAAGTTTTAGCAAATGCTACAAAAGGAGAATTGAGAAACAGAGCTAAAGACTGTCATTGACGTTTCATGACTTTCCATTTCCCTACATTCATTTCAGCCTTTTGTTGGTAAGGACAGTATTTTTACTAGTACATTTGACTTCCACAGATTGCATCATATTGAGGGCAATTTTCTCATAAATAGATTCTAAATTTTGTATTTTATGCTCTCTGACTAGATACATAGAATATAGCTAATCGGGAGACAACTAGCAGTGATGGAATGAAGTGCAAGTGAAGGTTACAGGAGTCATCTAATCATCCCTTGTGAGCTACTTGAAAAATTATGAATATGATTATGAAAGCAGAAGCAAGAAGCTGTTTTGCTAGGGAAAAATGTCAGTGAGAGCTTAATATTTTGGCTACTTATTTAAGATCTTACACATTTTGCAGGGATGATCAATACAGTGCAATACCATAAGCAGGGTCATTTTAAGTAGACCTAGTTTTAATAGGAAGGCAACTTACACATAGCATTTTTAGTGCATTTAGAAACCCAATCAAATGCATTTAGTAAACTAAAAATGAGTATGTTTTTTTAAAAAGGTATAAGCCTTTTTGATTCTTGATTATATTTTAAAATAAAACATCTGTTTTTTTGTTTTTGTGTTTTTTTTTTTAAATGCACATTTTTACATGTGGTTTTGTTTAATGCATTTTTAAAAGCAATACAAAAATGTAATGTGTTACAGCACCCCAATAGGAAAAGTATGCACTTAAAGGTGACGTTGCCACTTATTGGAATCAATGTTCTCCAGTTTATTTTTTACTAGGCCCAGGACACCATGATGATTTCTTCCAACCACCACTTGCTAGTGCCCCTGTAAACAATAATGCCAAAAAGCTAGCGACCCAAACAGGTATCTACCAAATATTAATACCGGAATGGTGTCTTTTTAATGCACATTCACACTACAAATAAACATCCCAAAGCTTACTATGTACTTCCAGTACAATGCTATCCATGGCCTCCTTCCCTTCCTTACACTCAACCTCTTCCTCCAGGCTCCCTCTTTTTCACATACAGTATAGTGCAACCATGATCCCCATTCCTAACATAGGCTGCCCCATGTCCTCCATTTCTAACACAGATTGCCCATGCCCTCCTTTTTCTCACTTACACTTCCCCAAAGTCCCTCTTTCTCTCACCCACTACCCTATGTGTCCTCCTTCTCACATTGTCCATGTCACCTCTTTCTTATGCTTACTGCCACATGTACCCTCTTTTTTACAGACTACCTCTATATCCCTTTTTTATTATACACACTGACACATGTACCCTCTTTTTTATTTCTTATACAGACTTTCCCATGTTCCCCTTTTTATGCAGACTGTCCCATGTACCTTTTTTTTTTATACAGGCTACCCCATGTCCCCGCTTTCTTATGCAGACTTCCCTTTTTATTATATCGGCTGCCTCTATAATCCCACTTTGTTATACAGACTGTGTGTGTCCCACCCACCCCCACCTATCATAGGGTACATGTACACGGGACAGATATTCTGCAACAGATTTGCATGCAGAACATCTATGGCATATTAAGATTTAACAATATCACATTCACACACTGTAAAAATGTTCACAGAATATGCACAGAAATGAACTTGTGGTGTAGATTTTAAATCCACCGCATGCTAATATCTATTGTGCATGTGCTCTGGACTTAATGTGGATTTCCCCTATTGATTTCAGTGGATGAGTAAAATCCATGACAAATCACAATGGAAGTTTATTGTTGCAGATTTTGCTGCAACATAGGAGACTTAATGATGTCTGATGAAGTGCAACTAGCACTTAACGCGTAACTTCAGTTTTTGTTTTAAATTATACTACTTTTGGAGGTTTTGGCGCTTTTTAAGGTGATGCATGATTTTTGGCTTTTTAGTAAGCCTAATCACTGGGATTCCCTTTCGGCTTTAATATATACAGTAGTTTTTTTTTTCCCTACGTCGTTCCACTCTGACTTGGAATTGGGGCCAGCAGCAACTCCTGTACACCGGTGCCTACCGGCATTCTGCCTATTAGAGTGTTGTGCCTTCTGTCAATAGCACAACTTTAAAAGGTGAGCACATGCACTGTTTGTACTCCCTGTAATTGATATTATCAATAACACGAGGGTGAACTCCTCCTCTTTGGCTTTTCTTTCCTATCATCGCTTTTTAACAGATGTCTTAGACACACGTGTATCTTTAGAATACAGGCAGTCCCCGACTTACACCGTTCCAACTTACATCTGTCCCCTAGTTACAAACAAAGACTTATGAGGCATGATGGCACTGGTAGTTCCATGTTCCACAGCAGATAGTGGCTATAGAACGACAAGTGCCAGCACATGAGCTGAAAATGAGGTCAAATTTTCTTAACAGAAGCACAGACAGCAAAACAAATGTAAAAACCCTTCCCTGCACCATCCAAAACTAAAAAAAGTCTTTGATGCTGGAGTTACATTGAATAAATATACCTGTTCTGACTTACATACAAATTCAAGTTAAGAACAAACCTACAGTCCCTATCCTGTTCATAACCCGGGGACTGCCTGTATATAACATCCAGAGTCAGTGCGTGGGAACCAGGGAGTCATGAAAGCTGAAGCAAGATGGTGGAAAAACTTAAGAACATGAGGAAGTCACCCACACATACAAGTTCAGGAAAAGGGGGCATTGATATTCCACATGATGTACACAAGACTGAAACACAGATCCTAATGAAAGTAAGCTACAATTCCATATTTTTCTTGTAAATATTGCAACTTTTATGAAGACTGCAATAAATCTTTATCTTTAGAAAAATGACCATAGGTTCTTCTTCAGGCTGAAGAAGAACCTAGGCAAGATTAACAAATAAATAAATTATACATATTTATATATATATAACATTCTACATTTGAAGTTCCATTTTGAAGTTGGTGTTGGAGCCAGGCTGTTTTTATTATTAACAGTCAATGACTGAGTCACAGAGACATATAATACCACCTAACAGTGCAATACAGGCGGACTGCAGGATGTCATTACTCTCATGACCTGACATTGCGGCAGTGCTGCTCTACCTTCCACTGTCAGAAGAAATACAGGACAATATGAATTGATTTAAAAGGCAACAATTGCTGAGCTATATTTGATAGAAATGTGATGGTTTATCCATAATGCAGCATAATACTGATTGTGCTGAGATGACTCATTATATTATTTCAAACAATATTAGTCTATAGTATTTTATTTTGAATTGTATTCTTGGAAGTTGACCCTAAAAGGTTTAATTCATTTTTCAATGACTGTGAATTAATCAATTACATTTTATAAACGGGCACCGATTGGATCCTAATAATCCCAAAATAACCATAATTGGTAAATCCCACTCAATGTGCAAACTGGATAACATTTTATATAAAAAAAATGTTTGCAGAGACAAAATGCTGTTTACAGAAACAAAACCTTTCTCAACAAACTGTATTTATAAGACTCTTTATTCATCAGAATATAGACATAACAAAGCTTCATTTATGACCGATCCCTTCATGTTTCTTAATTGCTGGTTTTACTGCAATATTACAAGAAGGATCACAATATGCATAAACATAGTGATTCCCAATTGGGATGTTAAGTAATTTTGTTCCATGACTAACTGTCACAGAAATTAAGAAATGTCTTACTTTGGAGACTATAAAACAAATTATATGACAAGATTAGATGGAAGACAAAAATGGCCAAATAATGCCTTGTTTATGCCATATGATTCATGGTTTGCATTAGGGAAGGTTGCCTCTTTTTTGGCAAGATATCCCCACAACTAGCTGCTAATAGGGGGTCCCAGCAATGTATCATCAGGAACTCTTCAGTCAGTTTTATCGGCAGTGATAATGAACAAATCATAGAGATGTTTCATTTCATTAAAAGGGCCATACAGTGATCCCTAAAGTCGCAATTCCCTCAGGATACAATATTTTCAACATAAATTATCTTTCCTGGGTCGCTGTACCATACAATGTCACAGACACTGGTAATCATGAGATTCACTGGAAGATCCAACCAATTTACACGAGCATCTCTTTCTGATATTATCTGTATTAGTTATCTGCTCAAAGGGGTTCTCCAGTACTATGTTTTTATTTTTTATAGGGCTCACAACTGTTTTGTAATAAATTTTTTGAAATTTCATACTTATAAAAATTATTTACTTCCCTGCGTGAAGTACCAGACCCTCCCTTCTGATACATGGCCTCAAAAAACCTTTTTTGTATCACTAGTGGGTGTGATTTAAAGCCAGACTAAAGCTCAGGAACACTTCCTGTGGGGGCATGAGCTGAGAGAGAAATCTGGCCGCATTCCTTTGCCGCTGTGTTTTAAAAGTGAATAAAAGAAAATTCAGGGGAGGGGAAAATTTTTCTTTATTTTTGGCCCTGCGGCCAAACAAAATGTGAGCAGGGGACAGCTTTCAGACGGGGGGGGAGTCTACTGCTGTCATGAAAATGATGGCTGAGCTCTGTAAAGTTTACACAGTGACTCATGGTTCCACTTCATCTTATTATACAGAAGTAGAGCGGGAAAGGGATTACACCTAAAGTCAGACAATGTCTAGTATGTAATGTGGAGAAAAGTCCTAGTTGCAATGCAGTCTGGGAGTTGTAGGAAAGAAAGACATGTTAGGTGCATTATTAATGCACCTAACATGTATAAAGGCCATAGACAGGCTGGAAATAAAAAAAAGTAATTAGAATAGCATGTCGGAAAGAAATTGGTCTGATCTTGCTCGGTGGACCACGGGGTCCCAAAATCTGTGTGTGCGGGCTTTTGGTAGGTAGAATAAAGGTGAAGGGCAGCAAAAAATCTTTTCTAATTTAAGTTGTAAAAATTAAAAATTGAAAAAATCTGAAAAACAACATCAGTGGGTTATTTAATGTAAAAATAGCTTTAGATTCTATTAAATTTAAATGCATTTTATAGGAGATTTTTAGGATATTATATATTTTTCTATTAATTTTATATAATAACTTTTTTTTTACATTTTTACATTTTTGTTACATTTAAATAATTTAATTTTATATAGTTTGATAATTATCAAATAATTTTTTATTATTGTACTGGTGAGTTGAGAAATATTGGGCATTTTTTTCCCTAATAGAAAAATTTTTGCTCCACTTCGTTCTTAGGCTCAGGCAGCCACTTGAAGAAAGGTCTGTTTGGGCGAGCAGAATGGCCCAGTTTTGCGACCACTTCAATACACTCACCCCGGGCCCTTTTTTGGGGACCCTCTGTAACGGGGGTTTGGGCCCTCTTTTTTCCTTAGAAAATCCTCAAATTTTTCGTCATGATTCAAAAAAGGTGCTGGAAGCATTCCTCAAAATTTTTGGGGCCATATTGACATGTGGCATCAAAGTTGCCCCGATTTGTCGGGTGAATCCATGACGAATCTCCGTTTTCCCCCACATCCCAAAAATCTCTAGTGGATTGGATCTGGGAATGTGGAGGCCATTTGGTACAGTGAACTCATTTTCATGTTCAAGAAACCATCGAATGATTCCGCTTTTTGACTGGGCATTACCGTGAAAGTAGCCCTCATGTTGGGTCATTTTGGTATAAAGGGTTTGGGCATGGGCAGCAAAAATCTCAGGTAGGCTGTGGCTTGCAAAGTGCTCAATTGGTACCAAAGGGGCCAAAGGTGCAAGAAAATATTCCACACCATGACACCACCACCCCAGTGAACCCTTGATAAGGCAGGAAGGACCAGCTTTTTTTTTTTGTTGATCCAAAAATTTTGACCCTCCCTCCCAATTCGCAGCAGAAAAAATCGGGCTCTCAGAAGGCAACTTTTTCCAATTTTATGTCCAAAATTTTGATGAGCTTGGGCAAAAATTGGAGCCTCAGTTTCCTGTTCTTACTGAAAGGAGTGGCACCGGGGTTTTGGGTTTTTGTGCTGTGCCCCTCTCCTCAAAATTCGCCAACTGTGCGTTCAGAATGCTTTTGCCCACCTTGGTTGTAACGGGGGGTATTTTAGTCACTGTTGCTTTCTTTAAAACCCAACCCGTTGCCCAAATTTTCCCTTTGACTTGGCAACAAAAGGCATTTCCGCCCATGACTGCCGCTCATGGATGTTTTTTCTTTTTCGGCTTCTTGTAAACCCTAGAGATAGTTGTGGTGAAAATCCCGGGATCAGCAGTTTCTGAAAAATAGACCCGCCCTTCTGGCCCAACAACCCTCCCCTTAAAGGCATTAAATCACCTTTTTTCCCCATACGATGCTCAGTTTGAACGCAGAAAATTGTCTTGACCCTGTCTAAGCCCAAATGCATGAGTTGCCGCCATGTGTTGGTGATTTTGAAATTTTGTGTTAACGAGCGTTGGGGACAGGTTTTTTACCTTTAATAAAGTGGCCGGGGGTTGTATGTGTCCCAAATTACGGTGTGGGCGACATCCCCGAAAAACCCCTAAAACGCCCCTCTTTGGCGGTTAAAAAGTGTTGAGGTTTACAAAAATGGCCTAAACTTTCATTTGGCAATTAGAATGTAATGCTCCTTGGGAAATTTTGCCAGAAAAGGGTGGCAATGAAAAGGTTCCCCAAAAAATACCCATTGTTAAAATTTGGGTTAATCTCTACTGTCTGTAAAAAAGGTTGGGTCATATTTAATAATCCGGCATATACAAAAAAAGATTGCACAATTGATGGATAAATGGATTATATAAGTAAAAATGACTGAAAGGGGTAGTAACTATTTTTACAAAAAAAAATACTGACCTGAGTAGTAACACCAACTAGCGTAGAGAAATTTTCTAAAATAAAGCATTTTCCTTTGGGTTTCCTTTTCCCGCAACTGGCTCCCCAATGCTTATCTCCACCTCTCCCCGTTTCCTGCACTGTTTTGTTGGGGTGTGGTCCCCCCCTCCCCTTTGGGTGAGCGCGCACCGGCTCTGTGAAATTTAAAGGGCCAGAACGGTAATTAGATTATTGACCGCGCTGGTCCTATATTATCCAGCTTTCCCCTGATTTCCCTGCCCCTAGCCTATGTGTGAAAAGCATGCCTTTGTGTTTCTGCTCTTCCCGTGTACCAGTCCTCTGCGGTTATGTCCCTCAACCACGAACCTTGCCGCCTGACCTTCCTGCCTGTCCCTGACTCCACTCCTGCCTAGCGAGTTTGTAAGATGCACGCCTCTGCTGCCACCGCTGGCAAGCCCTGCCAGGAGTAGCAACCTGGGAGTCAACTGCCACCACAAGCCCATCCTGCCTTGCGTTGGCTCTGGTGGAAACCAGCCGCCCCTTAGACTCCGCTCCATTGCTTGTGTGGCTCAGTGGATCCACTACCTTCGGTCATTATAAGTTGTTTCTCAATCTTATCATAGACAGAATGTTGAAGCTGTTGATCTTGATTAGTCGTCACTAGAGCTGTGCTTTGGATTCAGGTCAAAACCAAATTCGACCTGAACCTGAGTTCTGCTGAATCAGCGTCAATTTGATTTTGGCATAAAGCGCCTAAAAATCATCTCTAACTGTAGCAGTTACTCTAGCCCTCAGGGTAAGGGGTTTTAGGCTGTAGGGTTAATGTAATTCTCTACGGAGCCTGCAGGTACAGCCCTCACTCCAATATCACTTCTATTCCCACGGCATATGAAGCCAGAAAAGATGTCATAGAGGACGTGATGTTGGAATGATAGAATTAGTGGACCCACAAGCATTACAGAGATGTAGGTTAACTCCTAAAGGCCTAAAAATTCTAACTTTGAACCCAACTTAGGGTTTGGGTTATGGGTACGGTTAGAGCTAGGGACATCCCAAAATATCTTTACGAGTTTGCTCAAACCATTGTCGAACAGAACAGAGACAGATTTGTACAACACTAGCTGTCTGTTATCTTACATGACTGAATATCAGCACCAAGAAAACAACACAAAATCAAATAGGAATGTACTGTGTATTTTTAGAATTAATTAAATCGTTTTTATAGATCCAAAAAAACTTTAATCCTACCTTGCATGGAGTCAGCATAGTAGGACTTTTTGATGTTGTGTTAAATCAGCATGTGTGGATCACATGCCATCATTTTGTTTTTACTGAAGCTATTTAGTTTATTATAGTTACATTTTTTTATTTCTGTTTCTCGGTTTTAGCAGCATGCTTTTTGGTGAAGTTAAAAAACTCTTAGATTCACAAACATCTGGTTTGGATTGATGAAAAGGGCTGGATATTAAGAAGGATTATTAGACATTTACTAAAAATAACATTGTTTTCTCCCAAATGATAAAACGGATAGTTATCTAATACTCATACATTCTTTTTATTGTAGGAGAAAATGATAACATTTAAAGGAGAAATGTCCTACAAAGATTAGTTCCATTTCAAAGGATAAATTATATCTAATTGCCCTATCAGAGGACAGAAGCAATCGTCCAAAGTTTAAAATATAGGAAATGTGATAAATAGGAAAAAAAACATTAGTCACCAGTTAATTCCCCATTCCCATTCATTCTTGCACAGACCCACTGGTGGTCCCCACCAGTCTTTGTTAACTTTGCCACTGTACTGATATGCGATGCATTAATATGAGCACTGCTGCCATAGCTGTCATATGTCATACATGTTAACATCACTGTGATCGACTGTGGAATGTGGATGTACGGTATGGTGTGTCAATGCTGCAGCAAAGTAAAGATAGACCATTGAGGACCAGTGGGAAAACATGCTGGAACAATGGGGAATTTAACAGGTACAAGTAATGGTTATCTTTTTTATTTTATCACATTTTCAGGTACTAGACTAATTTTTTAACCTGTTGGACAACCCCTTTCTGTGAGGTAGTGTGATTTTTTTTTTTATTTTGGTTATATTGCATTAAAATAAATGTTGCACTAAGTTACAGGACACAATCATCGCTTCTTCATTCATTTTCAGACTCCTTTCTATAAAGTTTCAACCTTTCAGACTTTCCACATGAACATGTCCCTCCTGGTAATTAGTGTTGAGCGATTACGTTGGCCATCGACATCGGTCGATGGTCGACCATCATCGACAAGATAGTCGATGGTCGATGGTAGATTATGATCGATGACCATTAAAGTCTATGGGAGAGCAACAACACCTTCATTCTTACACCCAAACAGGGCTGGAGAAGCTGGAATTAACATCCACAACAGTCAAATGGATACGTGTTACATCTTAGGCAACACACTTAGGTTATAAAAGCCACAGAAAAAAACTCACACACCATTCACTATCCCTGTCTTGCACCACAGCATGACCCTTAAACCTGCATCACCCACAAATTAAAAAGTGCCAGAAGGCAGTATGATTTGAACCATCATGTTACTTGAACTGGACATTGAATATCCCTGTCCTGGAACGCAGCATGAGTCCCAAACCTGCATGACCCCCAGATTTAAAAAGTGCCGGAAAAAGGAGTCTTTCAACCACCATTTTAGTTGAACTGGACATTGACTATACCTGTCCTGTACCACAGTATGACCATTAAACCTGTCTGACATACAGATTAAAAAGTGCCGGAAAAAGGAGTCTTTCAACCACCATTTTAGTTTCACTGGACATTGACTATACCTGTCCTGGGCCACAGCATGAGCCCCAAACCTGCATGACCCCAGATAAAAAAGTGCCGGAAAAAGGAGTCTTTCAACCACCATTTTAGTTTCACTGGACATTGACTATACCTGTCCTGGGCCACAGCATGAGCCCCAAACCTGCATGACCCCAGATTAAAAAGTGCCGGAAAAATGAGTCTTTCAACCACCATTTTAGTTTCACTGGACATATACTGTCCCTGTCCCTCCGTATGAGTGCGGACGAATTGAGCTTCACTTGGAAATACTGGTGGTTAACGCTCCTGTTCCACCCAGGTGCCCTTTTTCTTGGCATTCTTTTTCTCATTTTACTGAACGTGCTGGAGGAAATTGTCTCTGTACTTTGTTCTCTGTCCGTGCTCCATACTCCATGTCCTCTGAATAACCTACATCTGGTCAAGTTTTCCTGTTTCCTCCCTTGTACAATTCAGAGGAATTTTTTTACCAGCTATTTTGTACATGCAAGTTTTTTAGTAGTTTTAATTCATAGAAAACACATTTTTAAAATAGGGTGGAATCCCACCATGTCTTATTTCTCTTTTTTTTAATTATATTACATGGGTTGTCTCAATACAGGGATTGATAGCTATGTTAAAGATCTGCAATATGTGTCCATTAACAGTGTCCTACCTATTCCTGTTTCTGACAGCACCATCACCCTTGAGCCACTCTTGACAATTGTGAAGAACAAATGTCTGTTAGAAACCACATTTTTTACAATAGGACCTGTAGTCTAGCTGCATTTCACAGCAAAATGCCCCCAAAAATTCAAAACATGACAATTGTGCTGGATGCAGGTTGCATTAACCACTGAAGGACAGATTGGCGACGATGTTCGTTACTGAGATTCACAGGGCCCTGACCCAGCGATGACAGGCCTGACGGTCCTGCAACTGACGATCCGCTGGCATGCGTGTTGTCGCCAGCACTGGAAGGAGCACCTTCTCTCGTACCTCTACCTCCATGTCCTACCCCCCTCTTTGCTCGCTTACCACCTGAATTTCACTCCATGTTCAGAAATATAAAAATTTGAGAAGGTATGGAAGAGTTTTGGAAAGTCTCTTATTAAAAGACGGCAAATCACAGCTATTCTCAAATCCCTCAAATCAAAACAAAATTGCTGGATTCAAATTTAACTGCAAAGTAGATCTATCAACAAAGCTGGCCTGCGCCAAAGTGAAAAAACACGTATCTGTAATGTATTCGGATAATAAAAGGTATTTTTTGGCACTTATCAATTCACCTGTGGTAACTACACAATTGCTGGATTCAAATTTAACTGCAAGGTGGCTCTATCAACAAATCTGGACTGGGCAAAAGTGCAAAAAACACGTATCTGTAATGTATTCGGATAATAAAAGGTATTTTTTGGCACCTATCAATTCACCTGTGGTGACTACAAAATTGCTGTATTCAAATTTAACTGCAAAGTAGATCTATCAACAAAGCTGGCCTGTGCCAAAGTGAAAAAACACGTATCTGTAATGTATTCGGATAATAAAAGGTATTTTTTGGCACCTATCAATTCACCTGTGGTAAATACACAATTGCTGGATTCAAATTTAACTGCAAGGTGGCTCTATCAACAAATCTGGACTGGGCAAAAGTGCAAAAAGCACGTATCTGTAATGTATTCGGATAATAAAAGGTATTTTTTGGCACCTATCAATTCACCTGTGGTGACTACAAAATTGCTGTATTCACATTTAAGTGCAAGGTGCCTCAATGAACAAAGCTGTAGTGCGCAAAAGTGAAAAAAAACGTATCTGTAATGTATTCGGATAATAAAAGGTATTTTTGGCACCTTTCAATTCACCTGTGGTGACTACAAAATTGCTGTATTCACATTTAAGTGCAAGGTGCCTCAATGAACAAAGCTGTAGTGCGCAAAAGTGAAAAAACACGTATCTGTAATGTATTCGGATAATAAAAGGTATTTTTTGGCACCTATCAACCTGTGCTGACTACAAAATTGCTGGATTCTAATTTAACTGCAAGGTGGCTATATCAACAAAGCTGGAATGGGCAAAATTGAAAAAGAACACCTATCTGAAATGTATACTGATAATAAAAGTGGAGTTTTGCACCTAACAAAGAGACCTGCAGTTACTAGAAAAGATGTGTATCCTAATATAAGTTCAGGCTGCCCAATATCCAGGAAATATTTCAATAGAAAACTGTTAATAATAAAGCTATTGCAGTGCAATGTCTACACTAAGTCTTGGTGAACTTTATCCAGTATTCTTTATAGAGCTTGTCTGTGTTCGCCCGCGGGCCCCCCCCCCACTCCCCTCTGTGACTTTACAGCGGTAGATGCTCCTTTAAAATTCTCTACCTAACTACATAAAATCTTCCAATCTCTGATCTAACTAAGTTGTAAGGATCACAGCTAACAGTAGAGGTTTCTCTGTGAAGAAATAGAATAATTTCGCTGAGCTGTTTGGACACAGGCAGAGCGCACGTCCTACTGCTATGAGACGCTGAGAGACACTGATCATGAACAGGAAGGGCTGTTCTATGTAAAACGAGGTCATGTGATTTTTCCAGCCAATGGCAACCATACACATCCCAGTCATGACGTCGCCCACCCCTGTCAGCCTGCTCTATTCTGTAAGCTGATTTGCTGGCCGCCAAAACGACAGGAAGCGCCGAAAATGGCGCGATCTTAATAGATGATGCACAAATTTTAACCTAAATTATCGCATGATCTAAAAATTTCGATCAACATAAAAACTGTGCCGATTTCAACTTTGTCGATAATAATCGCTCAACACTACTGGTAATATATGTCAGATATGAGATCTGTGGGTCCAGGATGCTGATGCCCTCACTAGCTCTCATGTATCAGCACAACTTCATACTTGTACCGATTTCTCCTTGTTATACATCCTATGGGATTTTCCTCCCATAGGACAATTATGGGCGACATGTCCAAAAATTGCCGGCGCCGCGGCAGTTTTTAGGTGCATTAAATCAGTGTAAAGTCCGATCCTCTAAAACATCTGGCGTCAGGTATACCTTTCATAGTAAACTTAAAGGGGTTTCATAGGATGCATGAATGAAGTAATGCTGGTTTCTCTGTCATTTCCTGGTCAAGCTGTCTGTAATTAGCATATGAGCTCAGTGTATTCAAACTTCTCTGTTTATCAGTCTAGATTAAATAAATTACCTTCTACTAGGACAGGAGAAGCTTCTCAGCTAATGTAAACAGTAGAGTAATTAGTCTTTTGTCTGAAAGATCAGACTGTCCAGAGTTCTGTGCTGCTGACCTGTGTGATGACCTCACTCCCTGCTAACAGATAGAACTAACAACAGGGGGAGGAGATGTACACAGGTTGGTTACTTGGGGAACTAGATAGAGTTATGAAGGTGATAAAATCAGTTGGAGCTCCTTAACAAAGAAAGATGAACAACGCAATATATTTGGAAAACCTCTTCTTTTAGTGTTCCCTACATTTTGAAAGCTGATCTTTGTAGCGAGACAACCCCTTTAATGCGCCTAAAAAGGTGTACTGCGAAAATCGTAGTGCATAGCGTATCATTGGTAGTGTACATAATGCACCTATCGAGGTGCATTGCATAACGGAGGCGCATAAAGTATCATTACTAGTGTATGCAATGTGTCTCGATAGGTGCATTGCGTTATGGAGGCGCAAAGCGTATCATTGCTTCTATAAGTAAGACGCCTTTTTAGGCGCATTACAATGTGTCATGCCCGACGTATAATGCGCCTAATTTTGGTTTACGACAGTTCCTTTACATCGAGAATATGGCGTCAAAAGTGTTTTTGACGCAAAATAGACCATAAATCTAGTGCTTTCGTATTGGGACATGTCACCCTATGTGTTTTTTACATATAGCAGAAATGCATAAGGAAATAATCCATATAATCTGTGTTTATCTCATAGCTTTTGCAGAGTGCCGCTTTTTTTTTTGTGTGTGTGCGTTTGCATTTGTACTGCAGCCATGTCAATGTGCACCTACACCATTTAGTTTGCAATTTTGGGAGGTGCTGACCGTTTCTACAGATTCTCTTCTCCCTCTCCAATACAATTAACTTTGTTTTACACTATTTCTTCGCTTGTCTCCTGGTTTCTCTGGGGTTTTCGTTCAGGCACGCCAGGGCTGAGAAAGTTTTCATTACATGTAATAGAAAAATGTAGCACGCTGAAGATTTTCAGATATGCAGTATGCTCATTATTTTGCAGGAATGCTGTAGATTTCTTCACAGATGCAACCCTTTAAAGGTGCAATGCATTCTGCAGCCAAATCTACTTGTAATTTAGAGGTTTTGCTGTTGAATTGCTGAACATTTTCTCCGGATTTGCAGAAATAATCTGTCATGTCTGGATCAACTGGCAGTAAGCCAGCATGGTGCACCACACTTAATAGTATAACTAGCACCTAATCCTAAATGCGATTGTAAATATAGCCATAGTAGGCATAGCAGCTGCTATGGGGCCCAAAGGCTGAGGGCCCACTCAGGTCTGAGAACATTGTGCTTTATGTATGAAAACTGTCTAGGTCTAAAACTTTCTTTATTGCCTATAGCAGCCAATCAGAGTGCCCCTTTCATTTTTTTCAGAGCACTATATGAAATGAAAGGGGAGCTCTAAGTGGCTGCTATCGACAACAAAGAAAGTCTTAGACCTAGACAGTTTTCAAACATGTGGCCCTATGTAGAGTGTTTCAAGTTGTTGGTTCTCCAATATATTTATGGAGCTCAATCTATACATTAAGTTATTACTTTTAGGGTTCGTTCACACTGCAAAGACCAAATACAGATCGGATTTTGCAACCGGTATTTTGTCTTTTTTTGTCACGCAAGGGGACAGCTTTTGTCCACGGTTTGCAGATTTAAGCCCTCCCCCTTCACACCCACATGTTCATGCTCTGTCCGAAAACCGGGCGGAAGAACGAACATGTTCTACGTTTTTCAGAATGCAGGCAGTGTAGAAAACCGTCCAGAGGAAAATCCACTCAGTGGGGTTTGCTGAACGGATTTTCTATTAAAGTCTATGGGGGAGCGTTGCAGACAATTGCTAAAACCGCAAGGCGTCTAAAAAATGACCAAAATACCATGCTGTGGGCACAATTCTTTATGCTGCTGTTTTAGTTTCCTGTCGTTAGGTGTATGGGAAAGAGGTGAGAAGCTCCACAGCGCACTCTATTGGATGTAGTTATCCTCAGTTCACATGTAGCTCACAGGAGCCTAGCAATGTGAAAGGGATTTGAGCCAAACCAGTTAAGTTCAACTACAGACAGCTGTTTCAGGGTATTTGCCCTGCACTGATGAGGGGCAAATACCCCGAAACAGCTGTCTGTAGTTGAACTTAACTGGTTTGCCTCAAATCCCTTTCACATTGCTAGGCTTCTGTGAGCTACATGTGAACTGAGAATAACTACATCCAATAGAGTGCGCTGTGGAGCTCCTCAGCTCTATTTCCATAAGCCTTTGCTTTATGCAAAACAGTCAGTGAGGTCTGAATGGCAAGTTAACCCTCACACCGTCCAAATTATTGGATCCTCTCCTCAAGGAGGGATTTTTCCCCTTTCGCTGTCATTAGGTGGTGAGAACCCTCTTATTTTGCTATGGGGCCTCATGGATTCCAGTAACGCCCCTGGATTATACTAGCAATCACCCCCTCATGAATAGTAGGCATTTCGGTGGTTGTTTATCAGTATTTTTGTACTTCAGAAATCTCCCCTGTATGATACTGTAGCCTATCAGCATACCAGTATGAACTGGTTCTTATTAAATTTTGTACTACGTAATTGCCCCCTTTATGGTTAGGTGTGTGAGCAATTGGTCATCAGTAATCTGCACCTCTGCAGATTCTCCCATGTAGCACTAGGACTATTATTGCCTCTTAATGAGAATATTTTTTCTGTACTGCAATTGTGCTGTGAGTATAGCCATGTGTCTGTGATTTCACATCTGGATGTAGTTTAACACAAAGAAAAGGGGGGAGCTGAGTAGAGAGAGCAGATGACATATGAGCAAAGAACATTCAGAAAAAGTGTGCTGTCAGATCCATTGTATGTAGAAAGGAGCAGTACAGGTAACTATGTGACAGATTTGCACAGACTCTACAATAGATAAATAACAGGAAATTTTAATCAGACATGATTAGAAAGTTGCTTAAATTTAAGAGCAATAGAACAGGTGTCTGTAGCCTCTAGGAAGCACTGAAAGGCAGAATACAGTTATACTATTCAGTCATACATTATTGTTTAAAACATCATTTTTATATATTCTTGCATCAATAATGGACATTTTCATGTACAATATTATTCTACAATTTCGGACACGTTTGGTAAGAAATTAGTAATATTTTTACTGGATAAATAAAACAGACTTAAAATAGTGGTGATAGAACTATTTTTTTTACATAAAAATTCACCTTGAAGCCTTGGAAATTTTATTTAAAAGAGGTTTTCTCATCAGGCTGTTTCGCAAAGCCTGCTCTTCACATTCAGTGTCAGGTTAACACTTCCTGTGCAGGCCGTGGGCTGTTCAACAGCACTGACTGACATTACAGTTTTGTCATCCCTAGCTAATCCGCTTAGAGGGATGGAGGGGTTCCGAAAGCAATGCAGAAGGCTGCAAATCTCAAAAGGGATCAATTTTGTCAGTAATGACACATAAAAAAGCTCCTGTGCTGCTGATAAGACACAGCAGGGTGAGAGTGACATCACCATCCTGACCAGGACCGCTAGAGCAGGAAGAGGTGACCTAGGGAAACTTGTGTATAAAAAGTAAAAAAAAAACCTTAGAGAAAGGAAAGCAAAATAAGAACATCAATGTTTTGGCAATAGTTCTATTTACATTTTCCTAATGTTTAAAGTAATCAATGTGGTGAAAAAAATCCCTTAAACTAGGTTGATGTGTGTTGTTTTTGTGTTTTTGGATGAAAAAACATTATCCGAGACAAACGCGTCTCTTTTGTGGAGGTGTTGGGGGACATTCCCATCTTGTTTGTTCTTGCGTTTAATTTTGTACAAAAAGAAGGGGGACTTTCAGGTACTGGAAATTGCACCCAAGGAGATCCACAATTCTTTCCTGAATTTGGTGTTTTCTTTAGACTTTCCAGATGTTATACACAGAGTAGTGTGTTTCTGGTTCCATAAAAAAATAAATCCCCAGGTGTGTCTTAATAACTCAGAGTTGCCAATAAACCTATTAAAGCTTCCAAAAACAGACATCATCAAAAGGACTGTCCCAAAAAGTTTTTTAAAAGGGATAGAATCCCAGGTATGTAAACTTTTGCCTTTGCAAAAATAATAAAAATGCCTTAAAAAATTCTCTCTCATTATTTGGCATTTGGCAAATATAAATAATTTTGGTAATATAATTTACCTAAAAAGGGTAAAAGGGTTTTTTCTATTCATTCAGATTGTGGAAAAAAAATTTTATGTTTTTTTTTATGTATAGTAAAAATTTTGGTTTTAACGTACTTGCCCGAACACGCCTGGTCAAAAACAGAGCCCCATGATTGGAAAAAAACCGCTGTAATTACAGTATTGCAGCAATTGAAAACCCTAATATAAGGGAATGAAGAGGGGGGGCTCCCATTGGGCTCCACTGCCCCCAAAACCCGGGTGCTATTGCTTTTATAACAACCCGGTGGCCTAACAAAGGCTTTACGGTTGTTTGTGACGCCACCACAAAGTCCTGGGGGCTGACAGTTTTTGTAATACCCTGCAATCAAACAGTACTTTTCTGTTTACACCAGCAATCTAACAATAGCTGAATGTAGTGTAGTCCAAAAAAAATTAAAAATCACCCTAAAAAAAAAAAAAAAAATTTCACATATTTGTATTTACCGCATGATAAAGCTTAGCCCATAAATATTTGGTTTTAACCTGCAGATAAAAGCGAATTGCAGAAAAAAACAGTGGCAAAATTGATTCAACCCGAATAAAAACGATAAAAATTATATAAACCCAACAGTACCAATAAAAAATTTATCCCTTCCCGCAAAAAAGAAGCCTTTACACAGCTCCATATACGGAAAAATAAAAACGTTATGGGTATCAGAATATACCAAAACAAAAACAATTTTTTGCAAAACAAAAACTGTTTTTTAAGTACAACAACATAAAAAAACTATATAAACTGAGTATTTCTTTAATTGTATAACTCAAAAAAGTAAAACTAACATATTATTTATACTGCATGGTGAGCACTGTAAAAAAAAAATAGCAGAATTGCTGTATTTTTTCTTATTCTGCCTCCCAAAAAACGTATTAAAAGGCAATCAAAGTCACATGTCCCATGTCCCCCAAAATCGTAGCAATAAAAACATCAACTCATCCCGCAAAACACATGTCCTTATACAGCTCCATATACAGGAAAGCTATGGCTCTCAGAATATGATGACATACAGTAAAAATGCATTTTTTTTACAAAAGCATTTCTATTGTAAAAGTTGTAAAACATAAAAAAAACTTTGGATGTAGTAGGAGTTTAGCTTGAACATGATATCACAGCTTTTCATGTTATCCACTCTTATCTGTAAACAAAAGTAATTAAAAAGCACTGAAGAAGCTGAGATGTTACACCTGTACATAAAATTGAGATTGTTATAACTGTACCGAAAGGCATAATAAAGTTATCATGTCATTTATACAACACGGTGAACGTTGTAAAAATAAAACCCATAAAACAATGAAGAAATTGTTGTTGTTTTTTTTTTTTCATTTTCACAGCCCAGTGCTAAAAAACCTGTAAAAAATTTGCTGGACAACTGCGTGTTCAGAAGAGAACTCTGTGCTATGCGGACACACGAATAGTTCATTACTGGACTGCTGTAAAGTTCGTTTCTATGGACTGTCCGACCACAAAGCTATTGATGGTTAAACGCAAGTAACGTTGTATTTTTATACATTCAAGTTTGTTACCACTTTAATATAATAAATACGATGTTGAATTTTACCCTGCAGTGTTACAAAGCATGAAGTGTCTCTCTGAAGCCAAGATGGTAAGAGGATCACCAATTCCACCATTGTTGCGCAGAAAGATAGTGCATCAATACCAGAATGGTGTTATCCAGCGTAAAATAGCAAAGACTTTAAAGTTATGATCATCAACCATACATAACATCATCAAAAGATTCAGAGAATCTGGAACAATCGCTGTGCGTAAGGGTCAAAGCTCTAAAGCTCTACTGGATGCTCATGATCTCCGGGCCCTTAAACGTCACTGCACCTCAAACAGGAAATTTCCCCTGTCAAGAAATACAGAACGGGTCAGGAATACTTCCAGAAAGCATTGTCAGTGAACACAATCCACCGTGCCATCCTGTTGCAAGCTGAAACTCTACAGTGCAAAGAGAAGCCATTTCTAAGCAAGCTCCACCAGCTCAGCCGTTTGCACTGGGCCAGGGGTCATTTAAAATGGAGTGTGGCAAAATGGAAAACTTTTCTGTGGTCAGATAAGTCATGATTTGAAGTTCTTTATGGAACAGTGGGACACCATGTCGTCCGGACCAGAGAGGAGAAGGACAACCCAAGTTGTTATCAGCGCTCCCAGCAGAACCCTGCATCACTGATGGTATAGGGTTGCATGAGTGCTTGTGGCATGGGCAGCTTGCATGTCTGGAAAAGCACCATTAATGCAGAGAGCTATGTTCAAGTTCTATAACAACATATGCTCCCATCTAGATGTCATCTCTTTCAGGGAAGACCCTGCATTTTTCAACAAGATAATGCCAGACCACATTCTGCAGCAATCACAACATCATGGCTACATAGGAGAAGGATCCGGGTACTGAAATGGCCGCCTGCAGTCCAGATCTTTCACCTATAGAGAACATTTGGCGCATCATAAAGAGGAAGGTGCGACAAAGGAGGCCAAGACGATTGAACAGTTAGAGGCCTGTATTAGACATGAATGGGAGAGCATTCCTATTTCTAAACTTGAGAAACTGGTCTCTGTCCCCAGACATCTGTTGACTGTTGTAAGAAGAAGGGGGGATGCCACACAGTGGTAAAAATGGCATAGTCCCAACTTTTTGGGGATTTGTTGACGCCATGAAAATTTGAAACAACATATTTTTCACTTAAAATTATACATTCTCTCAGTTTAAACTCTTGATCTGTGATTTGTGTTCTATTCTGAATATAATATTAGATGTTGGCACCTCCACATCATTGCATTCAGTTTTTATTCACAATTTGTTTAGTGTCCCAACTTTTTTGGAATTGTGGTTGTAAATAAACTTATTTTTTATATTTTTTGTATTTACTGGGAGTGAAGCTGGTCCATCTTGTTTGAACTCTCTGGAACGTGCAGTGAAAGTAACTCCTTCCAAGATTGTGCCTCCTCCCTTCTCTACAGAGCAGCCACAGGTGAGCGGATCAACTTCTTTACTGTATACACAGTGGTTGATAGCTGGGACCCGATACTATGAAGTAAAATAAAGCTCAATAACTTTGTAAAATCAAATTCTCAATATTTACTTAAGAGAATAAATGAAATAGACCCACAGGTAGTATAAAACAATAAGTAAAAAAAAAACGTGAGGAGATGAGAGCTGTGAATTTCACCAGAGACCCCTCTCCAGCTTCCTTAGGCTAGCTTTATTTTACTTCATAGTATTGGACGCCAGCTATCAACCACTGTGTATGGTGTGCCTTCTTATATGAGAGGGTATACAGATACACAGACTACTTCCATATAGTGAATAATGGATTAAAATTGAAAGTCTGCAAAAAAAAAAAAGTGATATTTTGAAATTTCACCTCCATGTTGCTTTAATTTCTGTAAAACCCATAGAATAGTGAAGAAATCGGGCGATACCTTTTTCAGGCTAACTGAGTATATTTGATGGTGAGCTTTCGAGAGAACTAGCTCCCTTCTTCAGACAGGTTGTTATACAAGAAATTGAAAATTCACAGACTTTTTATACACAAAAGACATGGACCTTCAAAGGGTCCTAGAATTCTTAAAAATAACAAAATGCAATATAAGCAGAGAAGTCATTTACGGCAGGTCAAGACATCAAAATAATAAAAAAAAAAATTCTTTATTGCG